>JAYMFT010000028.1:215687-232659 GCA_038088735.1 Panulirus argus | reverse complement strand
CTCTCTCTCTCTCTCTCTCTCTCTCTCTCTCTCTCTCTCTCTCTCTCTCTCTCTCTCTCTCTCTCTCCCTCCCTCGCGTGCTGGCATTTAGCACCACATGATAAGGCCGTTTGCTCGCCGCCTTCGCGAGAGGTTGTTATGTTGACCTGCGGAGTAACGGGGAGAGGGGGAGGGGGGGAGGGGGGTTGTCCATTCATGCTGGACTGACACCAACCCAGTCTGTGCGCACGCGCGCGCACGCTCGTTCGCCCCGCTTCAGGTCGCTCGTTTCAGGGGTCGTCGTCTATGGTGGCCTTTGGTGGTGACGTTAGCTGCAGGGTCGTCCAAGGGCGCCTTTTTCTGGGGGTCGTTCGATCGCTTAGCCGGTAGAGATGATGGACTACAGCGTTTTAGTCTGGTTTTGTCGGGATGATGTTATGGTAAGCAGGAGAGAGAGGGAGAGGAGGAGAGAGGGAGGGAGAGAGGGAGAGAGAGGGATCCTATACTAACCTGCCGGGGATCAATACTCCTGATGGAGGGGCTGCTGCTGCTGGTGGTGGTGCTGCTGGTAGAGGGGAGGGAGTAGAGAGAGTGTTGGAGGGACGGTGGTGATGGAGTTTAGTGGTGTTGGAGTACGTGGCAAGACCTGATGGTCCATGATCAGGTCATCGTCTGCCGGGGGATGGCGATGGTGGGCTTACACTCCGATGACATACTGTTGGAGACAGGGTGGTAGAGTGATGGAGATATGGTGGAGGAGTGTTGGAGTGATGGTGGAGGAGTGTTAGAGAGATGGTGGTAAAGTGATGGAGGGATAGCGGAGGAGTGTTGGGGGGATGGTGGTAAAGTGACGGAGGGATAGCGGGGGAGTGTTGGAGGGATGGTGGTGGAGTGTTGGGGGACGTTAGAGTGTTGGAGGGGCTTTGGACAAGAGCCATGGATTTCTGTTATGGGTTGTAAGCAACACGACACCTTGAGAGGTCGTCAGTACGACCACAGCTTCTCTAGAGGAGCGACATTTCTGGATTTATGTCGTCTTCGTCGTCCCTATCTCTCTCTCTCTCTAGTTGTCGCCATTGCTATCTGTCGTCGGGCCCTTCGTCGTTGTGTGGTCGGGGCTGTTGTTGGTCGTCTTGCAAGTCGTTGTCAAACGACGCCCAAGTTTTCGCTCCTGTCGTCTTTAATGACTGACCCTTTGGTTGTCGCCTTAGTCGTTGTGGATGGTGAGGAGGACGAGAGAGAGAGAGAGAGAGGAGAAACGAAACGACTGATACAAGAGAGAGAGAGAGAGAGAGAGAGAGAGAGAGAGTATTATTCAGGTCTGGATGAGATTTCAGAGGCAGGAGGGCAATTTACATATGGCGAGAAACGATTTTTTTTTCTTTTCAAAACCGTAAAAGAAAACCCAGAGGGAAACTTTTTCTTTTTTAAAAAACCCAATAAACATTTACGTTTGAAAGAGCATAAAATCGTTTTCCATTAGCAGAAACATTTCCAGTAACCACCCCTCGTATCCAGACTTGTAAAAAAATAAAAGAAAATGGGAAGCGATCCCGCAGTAAGATATAATGGAGTGTAAAATATTATAAAGAAAACAGGAGCTCCATTGAATCTCCGTGGTTTCGTTTTCTGTCCATCTCTCGTACTCTGTTTTATAGGTCTCCACGGACGGGTGGGGGGGGGGGACCCGAGACCCCCCAAACCGGGTCCCCGATACTTCGCTACAACGAGGAGGGAAGGGAAGAGTGGGGGGGGGAAGGGGGAGGGACTTGAAGGTTGAGGTCACTCCCAGGAGGAGCTGAGGAGGACCTGGCCTGTACCGCAGTTCCTGAAGGAGGACGTAAAGAGCTGGTTCAGCGTGAGGACACGGAACGGACGGAGGACCGACGGCCCCGGCCCCCCGGGTGTTTTGTGCCGTGCCGGGGTTCATTCATAGCAGACCACAAACATCCACTTGTTAGGCAGATGGGAAAATTGGCGAGAACGCGGCGCTAATCACCCTGAGGGAGGAGGAGGTGGAGGACCCGAGTCCAGGTAGTGTGGTTCTGTGTGTGTGTGTGTGTTTGGCTGGACGAGAGAGAGGCTTCCTCCCTCCGCCGGCAGACACGAAGTGAGGTGGGTCAGGTGACGGGCCTGTGGCTTGTTGCTCTGCACGGGAGCGAGAGATGAGCATGTCCCATGATGCCTCGACAGTCCTAGAAGGAGGGGAAAGTCTAGTTAGAGATTCCTTCATTCATCGCTTGAGGATCGGTCAAAGCCGAGTGGCCAGGGGCCGGTCGAAGTCGGGAGAGACTCGTATGCATTGCGGGGTTTTGTTGAGACGCTGACTGAGGGAAGGTGGTGGTGACTTATTTAAAACATTTAAAACATTTATTTTTCATCAGAGCTTCGAATCAAGTGTGTGTAAGGGTGAGTTGTAATGATGTGGCAGGTCCTGATGAGGTGTTATAGGCCTCCAAAGGATCACCAGATGGTTACGGGTGTCGTGATTCCTTGAGGCAAGACGCAACGACCCTAGAGCACGGCGTTACGACCCTAGAACACGACGGTGAGACCCTTGAGCACGACTGCGGGACTCTCGGGTGTCGTAGCCTGGCCCTTAAACTTAAGGATTAGGTCCAAGGCTGGGCCACCGCACCCAACAAAGGGACGTACTGTCTTTCTCTCAAGGGGTCGTGTCTTCGTGCTCAAGGGTCGAACTCTCTTGTTCAAAGATCGCACACCGTCGAACTCAAGGGTCGTACCGTCGTGCTGAAGGCTCGCACACCGTCGTGTTCAGGAGTTCGACTTCAGATTTGCACGTTACACAAAAAGACACGATTTCCACATTACGGCGTAACTCTTCTGAAAAAAAGAATAGATCCGAGTCTTTCGCCATTTTTGACTGTGATATTATCTCTTAATTGATTGCAGTCTGAGCCTGTGACTTGTGGGGAGACGCTCAACCCTCGGGTGAAGGCCGTCCGCCGCTCTTGTTCGGGTTTTGGAAATGCATCTTCGCCTCCTGTATTACTCTCCTTCTTGTCGCATATTGACCGTTAATTCTTGGTGTCCACGTTAGGTGGGGGAGGGAGGTGGTGAGCGTGGTGTCCTCCTGTCTGGTGTCCCATCCTTCGCCAACATTCCTCTCCCGCACTTCCTCTCCATCTTCCTCTTCACCATCACTATCACGTCCATCTCTCGACCCTCACTTCTCCATCACCAGCGCGTGTGTGTGTGTGTGTAGAGGTGGGGAAGGACCTGGTCCCAGGAGCCAGGAAGACCTGGTCCCAGGAGTCAGGAGGATCTGGCCCCGGGAGGCAGGAGGACCTGGCCCCGAGAGGCGGGGTGAGGGCATCACCTGCAGGAGGAGGGGGAGCCGCCACCTCACGAGTGGAGCCACAATTAACTCACCGTATTTTTATACTGCAGACGCGCGTCCTCCTCCTCCTCCTCCTCCTCCCGTGTTTTTCTTGCAATTGATTCCTCGTCCAATCAGCTTTTATTTTCCCTCCTCAAGCGAGTCTCTGTATTTTTTTTTTTTCTTCGTCGTTTTCTTCCTCTGCGTTCCATCGCCTGTTTTTGTAACGCGTCCGCTTCTCTTTTTAAGGTAAGATGAATTGTTGTGTGGAATCTGGAAGACATTCTCTCTCTCTCTCTATACATGATACTTACGTAAATGAACCTGTTGCCAGACTGCCATGTCCTAACCTCATAGCACGACCCGGACTGCTGTGTCCTAAGCTCACAGCACGACCTCCCCGCCACCAGCTAGTGAATGACGGGGATCGTTGTTTGTCGTGTGGCCTCGTTGTGGACGGGGGGGGAGGGTTCTTCGCCCCCCCCCCATTTCGGCCGTCGGGCGACCTGTCGTCGCCATACGAGGGGGTGATTAGTGTGGGAAGTTCTCACACGAGTCCCAGGTGTGTGGCGCTGCGTCCCCACGCCCCATAGAGGGGACGACTCGAACCTCGACGACAGACTGTCATAATAAGCGGAAAGCTGTCGTGCAGAGGAGCTTTTTATGTACGATACAAAATAAACAGAAAACTCTTCTACTGTGTCGTAAGGTTACAACGTGGGTAGAGACCTCAGCTGAGGCTCACACCACAGGAGGAACCAGGAGCTCAGAAAGTAGTGGAACCCGGTGTCTGCCGAGAACAGTAGAAACCAGTCTGAGAACCTCACGCTTCAGTATAAACCAGTAGAAATACAGTGACCTCCAGAAATACAATAGGTATCCCTCCAGGAATACAACAGGTATCCCTCCACAAATACAACAGGTATCCCTCCACAAATACAACAGGTATCCCTCCACAAATACAACAGGTATCCCTCCAGGAATACATCAGGTATCCCACCAGAAATACAACAGGTATCCCTCCAGAAATACAATAGGTATCTCCAGAAATACAACAGGTATCCCTCCAGGAATACATCATCTCGTCCCCCTGCTGAGGGGCCAGTCGTCATGGTCCTCTGCTGTATTCCAAACCATACGGCCACCAGCTGTAGTTGGCAGTCCATGGGGGCGAGTTCTGTTGCTGGCAGAGTTCATACATCCTGTTGTTGGAAGTGTACATACATCCTGTTGCACATCATCTCGCCCTAGTTAAACTTTGGTCCTGTTTATATTATTTACATAGCCGTTTGCTGGTATGCAGATGCTTCGAAATGTGTATGTGTGTCATGTGTAGTTTCTATATAGTTCAGAATATGTTTAATTGTTGAGCACCTTGTATGGGAGTCATCCCGGCGGACACAGGAGCCACTTACGTAAAGGCAATACACTCGAGTGTACCTGAGAACAGTGAGGCCAAGATACTGTCATTATGGGTGGTGGAGCGGTGGCCGAGGGCCGGGGATGACGACCCTGTGGCTTGACACCCTTTTGATCCGGATCCTTCAGTGAACGGCCCGGCCTTTGACAAGAAATTGATTCTCCCTGGAGGTGCTGGAATGTCGGGGGGGAGGAGGAGTTGAAGGGCCGGTGGAGATAGACACAGTAGAGGAGGAGGAGGAGGAGGTAGCGGAGACAATGACAGGGCCACGAGATGAGGTACAGAGTGGATGATGACGATGATGATGATGATGATGACGGGGGAGGGAGGGAGGAAGGCAGGATGGAAGGGCGGTGGCAAGCAGGGAGGGACGCAGGTAGTGGTGGCAGGCAGGGAGGGACGAGTTAAAATGTTCTCAAGACGACAAAATGTCGAGGACCTTCTTCATCTTCCTCACTGGTAAGGCCATTGGCCACACACTCCACACACACACACACACACACAAGATGTCTTAAATGTTATCGTTGGATTGTTTTCGGTAAAGGTCAAGTTTCTCGTCGTGTCGAGTCATGCAATGAGCAGGACGCTGTTCCTGGTACCTCTCCTGTCGCAGGCGGTGAGGGTTAGGAACGAGCAGGGAGAGACCTCTACTTCAGGCGTAAGGTGCCCTGCGTGAGACGTGGTGGCTTCTTCTTCTTCAACTGCCAACCTTCGTCAGCAGTGGTTCTGGCTTTCATAACCTGAGGATCTTTACAGAGGTTCTCGTATATGTTTACTCACCGTAAGAGTCTTTTGTAATATATACATGTGGTCCCCCATCATTTTGCCCCACGCTATCTTATCTAATCGTGTTACCCTCTGCTGTGTTGTGTTATATCCTATTCACTAATCCAATATTCCTCATTCCACCATTCACAGCCTTTTCTCATCCATCCACAGCCGTGTGTTCCAGAGATGTTTTTAATGATGTTTCTCGTGTGCTTCGGTGATGTTACGAGTGATGTTGTTTTCATTGAGTAGTGATGATGATGATGATGTGTTTGCTCAGACGTTTGAGTAGTGATGATAATGCACTGATGCCCTGATGTTCCAAGTGTTTTGTGTGATGTTAATGTCCCCGTTCTGCTCTTCCAGTGGTGCGGGTGATGGTGGGCGGGTAGGAGGCAGGATGCCCAGGGTGTCGCTCCGTCGAGGTCTGCTCTATTTGTCGGCGGCCACCACTTTCTCTCTCCTGCTGGTGTCGGTGCAGCAGCCTGGGGGAGCCTGGCTCACAGCCCCCGCCCCGTCGCCCCTCGCCCTCCGCCGGCAGCCACACCCGGACCACCCGGTCATCGAGGTCGTCCAGGACGAGGCAGAGAGTGGCGCTCGACCCGTCGAGGATGGCTCGGCCGACGCCCACCCGCGGCTGCTCCTGCCCTCCGCGCCGCGCCCTCAGCCGCTCCCTAACGTCACCCTGACCACCATGTCCCCCCGGCGGCGTCCCTGGTACCTGCAAGGCGGGCATCTGCGGCCCGAGCTCCCCGTCGACCCGGACCAGTGGTCGCGGCCGCAGAAGCTCTGGCCGGACGAGGACTCCAGCGACCGGATCGTGGCGCAGCTCATGTTCCGTCCGCCGCCTCCGCCGCCGCTCGAGGACCACCCGGACCCCGCCGCCGCCGAGAAGGCGCCGCCGTACCTAAAGAAGATCCTCATGTACAACGGCATGAACTCGTGGGGGCTGAGGGCGGGCCGCGGGCAGTTCCTGAAGCTGCGCTGCCCCGTCGACACCTGCGTGTTGACGGGCAGTCGGTCCGAGCTGTCTTCCGCGGACGCCATCATGTACAAGGACCACTTCAGCATGCCGCCCCACATCCGCGACCCAAGGCAGGTGTGGGTCATGTTCATGCTCGAGTGTCCGCTCCACACGCAGCACTTCACCAACAGGAACGTCTTCAACTGGACCGCCACCTACCGCCACGACTCGGACATCGTGGCGCCCTACGAGAAGTGGGTGTACTACGACGACACCATCCGCCAGAAGCCGCAGGAGGTCAACTACGCGGCGAACAAGACGAAACAGGTGGCGTGGTTCGTGTCGAACTGCGGAGCGCGCAACAACCGCCTCCAGTACGCGAAGGAGCTGGGCAAGCACATCGGGGTCGACATCTTCGGCGCGTGCGGCACCAAGCGGTGCCCGAGGTCCAACTCGGCCAAGTGCTTCGAGATGCTCAACAGAGACTACAAGTTCTACCTGGCCTTCGAGAACTCCAACTGCCGAGACTACATCACCGAGAAGTTTTTCGTCAACGGCCTCAGGTGGGTACTCGCTGGCCCCACCCCCTTCCTTCCTTCCTCTTGGCTTAGTGTGTATCTTATGCTACCATGTGCGTGGTTCTTCAGTTCCCCCGTCTGTCTCTCCACACGTATGCTTACCACCGTGTGTCTCCTCTGTATAATTTGAGTGTTTTGTGTGATGGTGTGTATGGGGGGGAGGGAGTAGGGGGGATGCCACTAGGGCCTCCGCCAGGCGTGGGGGAGGAGGCCCTGGGGAGAGACTGTTATGACCTCCCTGGGCTTCGGGGGGCACCACCATGTCCTTCCCCCGTGGGTAAATGTTGGGGTTAGAGACGTCACGGGCACTCTGGATGTACAGGAAGACCAGCAGGTGTCACTGCCGTACGTTGCTGGGAAGTGCAGCGCTGATGGCACTGCCAGCCGCCCCACCAGCCGTAGCTGTTGGCTGTGCCCACCGCCAGCCGGCCTGCCAACAGCAGCTGTTTGTTGTCCGTGAGACAAGTGCTTGTCTGGTGGGACCAGATAAGACGTATCTGGCCCACAGGCGCACCGGCCGAGTGAATCTTATCAGTTGCAGCGATTGCGTAAGAAAGTTCCACCGGCAACGTCCCTGCGAGCCGGGAGTGCCATAGATCACTAATTCCGCTGGCACCGTGCCACAGACATACCCCGGCCTTCGGAGGGATGGATGGGTCAGGGCAGACAAACACAGACTCACCCGAACGCATGGAAGTGAACAACTCAGCCCGGGAGGAGCTAAACGCGACCCCCACGACCGTCACGCTCAGCCCTTGGGATCTGTATTCAACACCTCTTGTCTCGTGTACATCAGTCGGACAATGTTTAGATGTACGTAGAAATGAGGAAAGTAATAGCCGGGTCCGGTCTTCCATCTTGAATTTCAGGATATATTTCACCAGAACGAGACCCGCCACGTATCGTGTGAAGCACATCTAGGAACAAGGTAGTGAGCCAGCGTTTTGTGGCGCTAGAGACGCGTGGAGATGTTACTGAAAGGGTTGGTTGACGAGAGCCCGTGGTTCCTGCAGTGCGTCTGCTGCTGATGGGGGAAGCTGGTCTCGTAGCCATGTAATGGAGGTGGTGGTGGGGAGAGGAGGAAGAGGCTGTGGTTCTCCTCCTCCTCCTCTTCTTCCTCCTCTGGCAGCTATGTGAGACTTGGGGAAAGGTTTTTGTGTCTTGTAGCATCCAATGTGACGGTGGGCAGGTCCCGTCCCATTAAGCGTGGTTCAGAGACGGTACACAGCTCATACACACGCGTCTCCCTCCTCTCCCCCCCCCTCCCTCCGACCCACTCCTCTTTATCAGCGGCCTCCGTCCTCCGGGGAATAATGCGTTTATCAACGGTAGAGGAACTATGATAACTCACTGGGTTACTTACCCGTTGCAGTGGACAACGGCAGGTCGCCATCGGATCCCGTTGCGTTGCTCGTAGACCGTTACCGTTAAGCTTCGGAAAGTGCGCAGGCTTTGGTCTGCGCGATGATCCCTCGTGATTCTAATTATCAATCACACTTCGGGGGAAGGTGCCTCCCCTCCCCCCTCCTTCGCCGCCGAAACGCAAACCGGGATGTACAACGATTTAGGTCGCGTTCTTGCATCCGGGTCGGACTCCCGTCTCCGCCTGGGGGTTGCTAGAGCGAGGCTGGCACCCTCCCCTCCCCCCTCTCTGCCCTACCACCCACCCCCCCCTCCCCCTCCATATCACAATGCTTCAGGCTGAGGTCAGATTATCGTCCCAGCTTCGACCTGGGCCAAAGCGCAGATTACAGCTGACGGCCAAGTTATACTATCTGTGTTTGATACAGAGGAGCAAACAGTCTCTCTCGATAAATGCATCGGTAGAACTGGAGGAAAATAATCCGTGACTCACCAACCATTTGCGTAATAAACGACATATTACATCGCTGGTTTTATTGATCGATCGCTCTGTGTTAAGACAGATGGTGCGTGGGCCGTCCGCTCCCCTCCCCCAGCTGTCTCCCAAACATGACTTATCGCCCCGCTCCCCGCCCCGCCCCGCCCCGCCCCGTCTATTGGCCCCCGTGTCCGACTGTGTCTCTCTGGCCTCGTGCGGTGACAGGAAATTACCAGCGGTAGGACCAGCTACTGGGTGGGCAGGAGGAGGCGCGGTAGTCACTAGAAACCTTCCTGTATTATAACCTTCTGGGATGGGGCTTGCCCCATGCTGGGGTCACGCACAGCACCCCGGGGGGCACGGGGGTCTTGCAGCACACTAGACGGGGTGACCCACCACCTAGGGTGATTCACTTCTCAGGAACGGTTGACTCCCACGGACGACTAAGTAGCCAGGGGACGACTCCCTCCCACGAACGACTAAATGGCTCGGGTCACACCTTCGAATGATTCACTTTCGACGGCGATGACTTTCCATGAGTCACCGTGTATGGATGCACGCGATGGTCGTCAGGTTGGAGGGGTGGTCTCTGTGAGGGGTGGTCGCTGTGAGGGGTGGTCGCTGTTTAGGTTGGTCGCTGTTTGGGGTGGTCGCTGTTTGAGGTGGTCGCTGTTTGGGTTGATCGCTATTTGGTGTGGTCGCTGTTTGGGATGGTCGTTGTGAGGGGTAGTCAGCGTCCCCAAGTCTGTACACAAGAGCATTACTCACTACCACACGGCGGAGTTAACGACCATTGTCTTTTAAGAACTATTTCCGCTCGTAATGTACCGTGACCCTTGTGTGAACACGACGGCACGACCCTTGAGCACGGCGGTACGACCCTTGGGTGTGATGCCTTGACCTGACTTAAGGGTAAGGTGAAAGGTCGGGCCATCATGCTCGAGGATCGTACCGTCGTCCTCAAGAATCGTACCGTCATTCTCGAGAATCGTACCCTAGCGGCCAGGGAGTTAGGCCGGCGTACCAACGGAGGCTTTGTTATCTTAGATAACATTTCCTTTACTTGTTATTCCTTCAGGAGAACAGTTGTGAATTAACACACGAAGAGGCGCTCAGAGAGAGAGAGAGACAGCAGCGTCGTGACGGTGGAAGAAGACAGAACTGTCTCGTACCTCTGTTTCAGAGGCTGAGAGCAGAAGTGGTTCTGGCACCAGTTTCTCCTTCAAAAGTGTTCGGGATTTCTTAGATCGTTTTTGAAGGGTTTTACTGTCAGCTTCAAAGGGAGAAGTTTAGATTTTGACGGAAGGTTTCTTGGGTGTTTAGTGGCCGT
The DNA here is from genome assembly GCA_038088735.1 of Panulirus argus. Lineage (NCBI taxonomy): Eukaryota > Metazoa > Arthropoda > Malacostraca > Decapoda > Palinuridae > Panulirus > Panulirus argus. The sequence goes on along the minus strand of JAYMFT010000028.1, from coordinate 222,440 downwards.
GCAGGAGCCTGGTTGGCGGGGGGGGGGGGGGGGCGCAAGCATGTGCCTCCCCCCGTCAACCCGTCCAGCACACGTCTCTGTCTCTCTCAACTCCTTGCTGTCCCATCCGTCCCTTCCCGTTGGTTCGTCCTCTCCCATTTATGTCTCCCAGTTTTACCCGTTTGTCTTCGTATGTCTTGCTCCGTCTTTATCGCCCTCTCCGTCCTCCAATATCAGTAATCTCCCCTTTTATCCATCTGTGTTCTCCCCATATTCATCTGTCCATCCCTGTCTTTACTACTCTCTCCATCCACTTACTCCCCATCCACCTTTCATGCGAATCCGTCTCTCATCCACCCTCCACTCCCCCCTCCCCCACTACGTTAGAATTCCCCCACCTCCCTATCTCTCGACATCCACCCACCTCCTATCGCTCCCCACTATCCCCAGCGCCGCGCCACTGGTGATTGCGTCCTGCACCATGGGACTCGCCCCACCACCGTCATCGTCGTCTGCAGGTCCCTCCGTCGCCCACCAGCATCAACACCGTCTCCGCCTCCCCCTACCAACTCCACCATCACCACTGTCCTGCTGGTAATGCTAGTGGTGGCTCCGGCGGCGGCGGCAAGTGTCTTGGGGTAAATGGTCATTGTGGCGGTGGTGGTGGTGGTGGTGGTGGTTGTGGCGGTGGCAAGTGGAGCGTCGCGTGACAGGAGACTTTGACAAGGTGGCCCCCGGCGGCAGCTGAACCGTGGTCCCGACACACACACACACACACATCCCTCGACTCCTCCTCCTTTTTCCTTAAGAATACTGAAGCAAATTATGAACGTCTTCTTGGGTGTCGTATAACACAACATCATCCCTTAACGCTATCTTAATGAGACGTGTATTGAGCCTCATATTAGTGTACACATTCTCTAGATTCTTCCCAGATCCTCAAGCTCTCTATAATTAAAGCTGACAAGTCGCAGCTTTTTAGCTGAGATTTAATTGCGTAGTAGTGGGTCGCTCCGGAGGGGGTTTAAGTTCAGCGGCCGAATGTGGAACTTTGAACTTACGCTTTTGGGAAGTGGGAAGGATGGAGACTCTTTGTATTTCACGGCCTCCGTGGTGTGGTGGTCAGCGTCGCTGGCCGAGTTGAGAGGACTCTAGGTAGAGTCCCCGGTGCGGGCAGAGAGAGAGAGAGAGAGAGAGACTCTCCTTTACGACGTCGAGAGATGAGAGATGCAGGACACGAACGCAAGCCTCACGCACACACTTAAAGCTGCACGCATCTCCTCTCGCTGCTGCTGCTGTACGCTAGTGACAGTTATATAACAGCGTTGGACCCCATAGCCCTGGCACAGCTGCTGTGATTCAGGTGTTCTCTTGTTTTCCCCGTTGGTGGTGGTGTTTTGACTTCCTCAGCAACGGCGGTACGACCTTTCGATATGTATATAAAGGCTCATGAGGGTCGTACAGACGGGCTCAAAGGTCGTACAGTCGCGCTCAGTGGTTGTAATTTCGTGCTCGAGGGCCGTATACAGTCGTGCTTGAGGATCGTACCGTCGTTCTGCAGGGTTGTACAGTTGTGCTCCAGGGTCGTGCAGTCGTGCTCTGTGGGTGTCAGTAGTCAATATGCATCATGACGATAGTAACAGACGAATGATTCTAGGAAACAGACATGAAAATCGATAGTTAAGATTAAATTAAATAAGTAAATACATATAGTAAGAACCCAGTGCGTAAATCCTCGTTAAAATTCATAAAAGATATTTCAAAATTTGGCGAGAGTTTTTTAAAAATCTTAGTATTGTCACCGTGGTCTTGAGAGAGAATAAATAGACAAACAAATGAATAAAGGAATTCGTCTGGCTGAGGAGTTTCGAGGAGTTTACCCCGAGACTGAGAGAGCCGAAGGCGATGTCTCTCTTTTTGTATCATTCAGGAGTATTTTTCTATTCCTTTCAATGCTTTTTTTATATATATATATAAAAGATAAGTTCCCCCCTCTCGGTAGTATTCATTGTTTTAATAGAAAATTGGAATTGTACAGAAAACGAGGAATTATCAACAAAAATAGTAAATCTCAGCTTTAGCAAGAATTGTTAAATTTAATATTTTTTTTTTTCGTTAAATATTTAGACTTGTGGCTGGCTAGATTTTAACAGCTGGTTAGTTGGCCTCTTAAAGTAATAGAGTTAAGAAAAAAAAGAAATTGTAAGGTGTCTGTCGTAATGTATTCAAATGGGTTATTTAAATTCAAATGACGGTCGTAGCCTGGCCAGTGACGAGACGTAGTCTGGATTGCGACGCTCGTATCCTGGAGAGCGACAGTCGTATTCCGTACAGCGACGGAGACAGGCGCCCGCATCAGCAGCCGTTGGCGACGCTATAGCTTGACCCTTGACGATATTTCTTTCCAACGCTTCGGTTCCCTGCTCTATTCCTGCTGTGTCTGCAGGCGGGTGGCGTGGGTGGCAAGCAGACGGACAGACAGACAGGCAGGCAGGCAAGCAGGCAGACTGTGGGGGGACCAGACCGTCTCCTCACCCCCAGAGACCGGCCTCCTTCCACCAGCTTCTGGTTCGAACCTGCCACCACGCCCTTCCCGTGTTCGCTGATGAGGCAGTGATGATGGTGATGACACACCTCCACCCCGCCGCCGCCGCCGCCGCTCCCCACCTCCACCCACCCGCCCACCCTCGTGTCCCACACCCTGCGGCGGCGCCCTGTCTCACCTCACCTTGCCCACCCTCCCACCCTGCCTCACCTTGCCCATTCTCCACCCTGCCCCACCTCACCTTGCCCACCCTCCCACCCTACAGCCTCACCTTTCCCACCCTCCCTCCACCCTGCCTCGTCTCATCTTGCCCACCCTTCCACCCTCCTGCCTCACCTTGCCCATCTTCCCACCCTCCTGCCTCATCTTGCCCACCCTCACATCCTGCCTCACCTTGCCCACCCAGCCCACCCTCACATCCTGCCTCACCTCATCTTGCCCACCCTCCCACCCTGCCTCATGCTCTCATGTCCCACCACGGCGTCCCGGATGTCCCCTCCGCCACAAGATCCCACAGATCCCATCGTCCTTTATCCGGTGTAATTGCCTAATTGTAATTACGCTGTTTGTTCTGCTCGGGGAAGGGGGTAACGTTCTACGCTGGTGGGGCTCCATCTCTTGAGCTTTCTCTGCCACAGCAGAACTTCGTCACCTTCTGCGTATATACTGTGGGCATTCATAGTAATGTTCTGCTTTGGAAGTGGTTCTTCATGTCCTTCCTACTAAGTTTCGTGCCTTAGTTTCACTATTATGTTCTCTGTCTGTTCTTTCTTTGCATCTGTCATAGAACAGTACGTAGTCGGCATCGTCAATTTGGTTCAGAAACTAGGAGGGCTGTGATCAGGTCACCCCTTACTCGTCTCTCCTCCATGGTAGATGACTCAGGTCTCGGGTACCATCTCTTCTGCCCTCCTGTAGACCTTCTCTATTAGACCTCCTAAGTTCCCTTAAGTGCACGTACCTACTTAGGACTAAAGTACTTTTTTTTTAAGAGTTTATTAAAGGTGTTTTAATCCGTGTGCTTAAGTAAACACATGGCGATGAGTTAGGTAAAGTTCGTGTGACCCACCAACTCATGAGTAAGGTGGATTGAGTTAAGGGAGCGAGTGAGTGAGTGAGTAGGGAAGGAGACAGCCCTGAGGGCTTGGGGGTCAGGGTTCACAGCCCTACCGTTGTCCCCCGTCATCACCGCAGCCGCAGCCGCAGCTGCGGCATCTCAGATCCTCATACGTTTCTCAAGCTTTGAGATAATTTTGAGTTTAGTATGTCATTATTGTGGGCTTTAAAGAACTCACTACGTTCAAAAAAAAAAATCGGTATGTCAATATGTGAATTTAAGGGTTTAGTATGTCAGTATGAGGTTTTAAAAGAGGTAAATATGCGGTCTTCGGTTCAGTATGTTGTAGCATGAGCATTCTAGTATGTGGTCTCTCGAGGATTTCAGTATGTGTATTTGGACGTTCAACGAAGGGGTTCCTGAGTATTTTGACTTTCAACGAAGGGGTTCCTGTGTATTTGGACGTTCAACGAAGGAGTTCATATCTAGTTTGGTGTTCAACGTGTGGATTCATCATGCACTTAGGGTGTTCAACGTGCGGATCTGCTGTTTACATTCGGATGTTCAACGAAAGGGTTTGTTTTGTGCATTCGTGTTTACAACGACAGCGTTTATCGTGTACGTTCAGGGTTTGTTGTGTTTACATGTTCAGCACCTGCCTGACGTAAACACCTGTAACTCTAGTTCGGGTTTTGCCCGAGTTGTGAAAGGATTGAACCTGGTGCTTAACTAATTGATCCGACTCGTAACTTGAAGGAAATCCCACATTTGTCCCTGGGAACTCGAATAAAATATTTTATGATATTTTTTCCAATAGGAATTCTCTGACATTCGTTATTCCACAACCATTAACGAAGATACACAGCTGGCCACACACAAAAGTCCCACGCAACACCTTTCTAGTAGTATGAGAGAAAGTCTTCGGGCACAGAAGGGCCTTCATCAAGGCCTGGCCTTAAGTGACACTCGGAAAAAAAAAACAGAAACGGGTAAAGAAATAAAGCAGTAAGGAGATGAGAAAGTAATAATAGTCCAAAGTGAGGAAGACGAGCACCTCAATTGAAAGTGTCAGGTTCTAAGTGCTAGGGAAAACCTGAAAAGGCAAGCACTTCCAAAGCTTACCGATTTTAAAGACACAGACATGACGTCGGGCTTACAAAAAATACACAGTGGCTTTAGACATTCGTGAATGTAGGAGTGGCCCAGCACACCCACGTGATTGTAAACACAGGATCTTCCTCGGCCGTACGTAACAAACACGGGAGACTTGTGATTGTTAATCAGTCGGCGTTGGTAATTGTTAATCCCCGTCTGAGGCCAGGATATCGCACTCAGGGTTGACCCGGTGAGTCAGGTCTGGTTGAAGACGGTGGTAAAATGTTGGCCTAGTTCACGACAGAATGCCTTGCTCCCCCCCCCCTCTCCCCGGGTCGCCCCCGGGGCCAGTGTATGGCTGGGGAGATGTCTTCCTGTAATCGTTGGTGTGGGCATTGGGCCAGCCAGCCCAGGGGGTTAGTGGGTGAAGGGGTGGGTGGGTGAAGCCATCAGGCCATCATCTGCACAATCTATTACTGGCCTACGACTCCTTCTTCTCCCCCTCCCCTCCCCCCCTCCTCCTGACTTTACTATTGATGTGAACTTTTCAAAGGCAGTTTTTTTCTCTCTCTCTCTCTCTCTCTCTCTCTCTCTCTCTCTCTGTCTCCCTCCGGCGGAGTGATCCCATGTATTGTTATCATAGCCTTTGACAGTTCGATCGGGTGGAGGGGGGAGGGGGGGGTCTGTCTCTGTGCACGCAAGATTAGTGGACTCTCTCTCTCTCTCTCTCTCTCTCTCTCTCTCTCTCTCTCTCTCTCTCTCGCTGTGTACGCACGTACAAACGTGCGTCAGGGGTTTTTCCCCCAGCGTGAGTCAAGCACTTTCGCCATGCATGGCGCCATGTATCTTGGGAGACACGTTATTTAGGAAGGAAACAAACACACAAAACAAACAAAACCCCGCGGGGCGGCGAGGATAAATACAGTAGCGACGAGTCATGCGTTATTGCATGTATAAGTGAGACATGCGATAGATCGGAGTGTGTGTGTGTGTCTGTGTGTGTGTGTGTGTATGTTCTCCCCTCCACCACCCCCTACCCTACCCCACCCCACCCCCACGCTTGAAGACGACAGCTGAAGCTGCCAGCTTGATGCAACGTGCAGGAAGATAGCGCTCTGAAACGTCCGAGACTTAACAGGGAAGGCGAATGTCGACTTTCTCCATTAAAACTGTGGAAGGGATTTAAGTAGACCTTAAAGTACGTGGTTTAAGTGGGCATGGAAGTGTAATAGGTGGGTATATATATATATAGGTGGGGGGTAGTACATTCTCAGGTGGGTATATAAGTGGGGTATGTACGTTATCTATTGGGTGTTTAGGTGGTTGAAACACACGTGTGATCCACTGGGCAAATCACATATGTCGACGACCTGGGCGTATCTCGCAGTTATATGACCGTGTCCCGTATGTTTCCTCAGCACTGCCTGCTTAACGGTAACTTGGGACTCTTCTGGGAGACCGAGAATTCAGCTCTTCTGTATTTACGTTGTAGAATTTTTAACTTTAGCGATCAGATGAGGATCGAACTGTGATGCCTCAGGAACCTTAACACATCTTCTGTCGGAAAAGATACCAGCTTCCGAGGATAGCGAGTGAAGCGAAGAGTGGGTGAGACCTCCATCTTGATTGCAGATATAGTGAGCCTTGGAAATATCTTTCCTACTATCCCACACGCCCTGTCTTTTCCGTGTCCTGGGTTGCATTTAAGGCTGGGAGAAGTGCACTGGGTTCTCCTGCCATTTACAGCCAGCCAGCACCTCCCACTCACAGACCAATAAAGTGAACGGGACATGCAAATATATATCAACCGATGCGAAGTACTCCGTTCCCCGGGCTCGCTACTTGTGCGTCCGCCCCGACACGACAAAAAGACACTCCCACCCGACCCGTCGCCGCCCACACTATCCATCTACCGTGATGAGGATTACTCCAGAATCAGAAGATGATATCTTTGCGCCTAAAGATGGAATGAGGTTCCCGAAATATTGCAATACGATTTCAATTTTCGATCACTTATAAAGGAAATCAAAGCTACCTTTTAAAGTACTGGTGTACAAGAAGGTGTGGAAGGGAACAC
>JAYMFT010000028.1:204787-215587 GCA_038088735.1 Panulirus argus | reverse complement strand
TATATATATATATATATATATATATATATTTCATTCAGTCGAGCAGTATTAAAGACCACTGTACATCAACTATTCACAGACTTTTCATAGTTTACCATATGGTGTACAATTGATCATAAGGTGTATAGTAAGCTGTACAGTTGACCATAAAGTGTACATTTGACCATATGGTACAAGTTTTATCGACCAATCCTAAGGGGTGGATGAACAGCTGGGTTGACTGTGAACCCACTGCTGCAACCAGGATTCGAACCTATGCGCTCGACCCTGGGCGGCACGTGAATACGTCACGATCAGCAACGCGTTCTTACCATTTCTTGCAATCCAAACCTCGAGTAAAGAGCAAGTCAGACAGTGCTATAGCAACACTAGTCCACAAGGAAGTCAGCATATGGTGTGTGGGTTCCCTGGTACGGTGACGTAGTCTGGTCAATGGTGGTGACACAAGCAGGGCTCCACGACTAGAGGGGCGGGAGGACACAACACAGAGTACCGTCGCCCCTGGAGTATATAGGGCCAGGTGGGGTCTCCAGGGGCAGCTGTGACGCCCTGAAAGTGTCCAGTCACTGCCCTCTGGCCTTAGCCAAAGACAGGGGCTGTTCCAAGGAACGGTGACGGCGTTGCCCTGCCGGCGTGGTGACGTCACTTCCACGTCACAGAATCTTCAGGGGTAGTTTTCTTCCTTTAAGATATTACTTGACCTTATTGGTACTTATCTCTCTCTTACACACTTCCTCCTCCACGTTCGACTTCCCAACCACTCAAAAAAAGCCGAAAGAATAATTCACTGTACACAAAAAGTAGATTTCCTAACGAACGTTTTTAATTACAGACGAATTATGGATAGATTTTAGTCCAATGATTAATTTCAAATTCTGTTTTCATCTTCATAGACGGATCTTAAAGAGCGTTTAAAGGGGACCCTTGGTTAGTTTTGCAGGTCATGTGCTGCGTTAAAGTGAAGCAGCTGACAGGCAACACAAGGACGGTAAGTGTGTTGCTGAGTGTTGTGGCTGGGGATGGCCTCTGATACTGTGTTGCTGGGTGAGCAATACAGTGTTGTAGCCTGGGACGGCCTGTAATACTACTTTCGTTGTGTTGACTTTAAGGGGTTTGTAGTGGTCACCCTCCCTCCTGTGCGTGTGTTGGTGAGAACTGTGTTGCCCAACGCACTACACACACACACACACACACATACACACACACACACACACACATACACGCTTACAAAGACGGTCACATACATGCATACATACGTATACATACTCACGCAAACATTAATACAAAAACACACATTTAGAGACAAATGAATATACTAAATCTGAGGATGAAATATGTCGGCGCACTGCCAGTTTATTGTGGTGGAGGGCTTGCCGGAGGTGGTGTACTGCCAGTTACTGTAGGAGGAGACGGGACAGCCACTCCCCCTTCCCACGCCCACGCAATACACCCACATTATTCACCCAGGCCTTGCACCAAGCAACGTGTGTTCCTTTTCTTTTACAAAGATATATCGAACGGTTTACAAAACAGAGCATCAGACAGACAGATTTCTAAACAAACATTATCTTGATATGTTTCACAGACAGTCCTCGTCATATGGAAGGAAGTGGTCGTCTTGTCTGTTGCTTCCTGTGGCTGAAACCTTTTTTGTCTATAATTCAATCGATCTGCCTATCATCTTCAGCAGGCCATCTACCGCTGTCCACCAGGCCTGCCCTCCTGATGCTCCCTTCCACGCTTCTGTAGCCCCTCACAGCCCCAGTCACGCCACCTCGCCTCCACACTCCCTCACTCACCGAGACACTCCATCTCATGGTCTCTCTATCTCTTCCACCTCTTCCTTTCCCATCGTTCACGTATAACCCTGCGCCACCCGTCCCTTCCTTCTTCTCTTCCACATGCATAGCTACCCCTTCCCTTGTTGTACACCACATTCTAACCTCCTCATTTTTCCACTTCATCCATTCGTCGTGGAGCCACAACTTAGCCACAACTGAAATTTTCCACACCACAGACCCACGTGTCTCCCTCACGCCTCGCCCGGCTGGTGACCTCTGCCTCACAGCAAGACCCGCCACACCTACAGGCTGACCCCTCATGACCCCTGCATCTTGCCTACCCCCTCACCTCCTCCTCCTCAGACACCTCACCATCTAGTCCTTCGCCTTCATAAAGAAAATTTCGGGAGATATTTCATAATGTGGATCCTTTCTGACCCCTCATTACTCCACCAGATTTCAAATTCTGATTCCCAGAGCTCAGGCCACGTTACCACCTACCGTCTCCCTACACTCTCCTCCTCCTCTTCCTGCAGGTCTACACACTGCTCCTCTGTGAGTTCTAGAGCAGTTTAAACTAATTAACCTGACTTGATCTGCGTGCAGCAGCGTCATCCTTATCTAGCCTGCCCCTTGTCTTCCCAGCCCTCCTCCTCTACATATATACTGAAGGTGTATTACCTCCTTCATACTGTAGCAGCATTACCTCCCTCATAACTCTATCAGATTTACGTATGTAGGAGTAAGAGGTACGGGAGATACAGCAGACGCCTGTTGAACGCTGTCACCCCACAAGGTACTACCTCCACACGCCGGCCCAACACCTGCCTAACTCTGTGGAAGTCCCTCCCTCAAGGGCACCAATAGCTTCCTCCCTCCCCTCCTTCCACTCCAGTCTCACCTCACTCCTCCATCCGGGTCTTTTAACACTAGCGTCCGATTTTTTTCGAAGTGGGCTGTTGTGCAGACAACCGCCTACGGTCCTTGCATATATCCATCGTTCCGAAGGTGGGCCCGTGGCCCAAAAGACTCAGTCCACCGCACAGCCTCTGGCACCCCACACCATACAACCACTGGAACCCTATCACAGCCACTGACACTGTAACACACAACCACTGGCACTTCACCATAGAACCACTAGCACCCCACCACAGGACCACTGGCACCCCATCACAGAACTACTGGTACCCCACCACAGACCCACTGACACCTCACAGCAGACCCACTAGCGCCCCACCGCATAGCCACTGGCACCCCACCACACATCCGGACCCCTCACCGCAAATAAGCCAATAGTATTATAGAGTATAGAACACATTCTTAACGCCTTCCTCTGTGTAACAAGTAACAGTCGTGTGTATTATGACCTTCTCCCAGGGCGTGGTACACATGATCCAGGGAGCACCTGGTCCCTGGACTGACCTCCTCCAGGTATTGTGGATTTTACACCATATGGGGTGGTCGCCTTCATCAACATTTCACCGTCGGTTCACGTGAAACAATTCCTTCAACCTCAGTGTTTGTTGTGACTGTAGACCTGTGGAGTGTCCTCAGCACGTGCAACAGGTACCAGGCCTTGTGGTATCTCCTTGCCTCAGCTACCCCTCCCTACGCACGCACACAGACGTCGTCTCTGGCAGCGACAATAGTCCCTCAGCCTCATCACTGATCCCCTCACTCGGTTCAGTGGTCTCTGTTGCCACTTTGGTATTTCATGCTTTTCTACATTTCAGTTCCCCTGTTCTTCCCTTGCTCGGACACCGCCCCATGCCTCTCCCTTTGTGCTTCATACAGTTTTTGAGTTCCCTGCTTTCACACATTCTGCTTTCTCACACCCATCTCTCACATTCACTCTCTTTCACACATCCCCTGCCACAGACGTTGTTTGGTAACGTCTTTTTCCCCGTAGTTCATTCCCTCCACTCTAATGTAATATCCTTTCGGTAGATTCCCTCTTTGTTATGATGACAGACTTCATACTAAACTCTTACTCTTTCGTGCCACTCTCACACTAATATGACGCGACCCAGTGCCTATTGTCACACTTCTAGTGCTAAACTCGCGCTGGTCTTGCCACTCACATTCCTCTCATGCTAACCTCTTCACTGTTCTCATCCTCTAGTCACACTCACTACAGTACTATGTGTATGACGTAGTGTGAGTCGGCACACGGGGGTATGTAGTATGAGGCGTCCCCTGTGAAGTATGACGCAGTGTAAGCGTCCCCTGTTGAGTATGACGTAGTGTAAGCGTCCCCTGGTGAGTATGATGTAGAATGGCGCGTCCCCTGTTGAGTATGACGTAGTGTGAGCGTCCCCTGGTGAGTATGATGAAGTATGGGGCATTCCCTGTTGAGTATGACGTTGAGTGAGCGTCCCCTGTTGAGTATGACGTAATATGGGGCGTCCCTTGTTGAGTATGACGTAGTGTGAGCGTCCCCTGGTGAGTATGATGTAGTAAAGGGCGTCCCCTATTGAGTATGACGTAGTGTAAGCTTCCCCTGGTGAGTATGACGTAGAATGGAGCGTCCCTTTTTTAGTATGACATAGTTTGAGCGTCCCCTGTTGAGTATGACATAGTATGGGGCGTCCCCTGTTGAATATGACGTAGCGTAAGGGTCTCCTGGTGAGTATGACGTAGAATGAGGCGTCCCTTGTTGAGTATGACGTAGTGTGAACGTTCCCTGTTGAGTATGACGTAGTGTGAGCATCCCCTGGTGAGTATGACGTAGTATGGAGCGTCCCATGTTGGGTATGACGTAGTGTAAGGCGTCCGCTGTTGAATATGACGTAGTATGAGGAGTCTCCTGTTGAGTATGACGTAGTGTGAGCGTCCCCTGGTGAGTATGACGTAGTATGGGGCGTCCCCTGTTGAGTATGGCGTAGTGTGAGGCGTCCCTATTGAGTATGACGTAGTGTGAGGCATCCCCTGTCGCGTATGACGTAGTGTGAGGCGTCCTCTGGTGAGTATGACGTAGAATTCAGCGTCCCCTGTTGAGTATGACGTAGTGTGAGCGTCCCCTGGTGAGTATGATATAGTATGGGGCGTCCCCTGTCGAGTATGGCGTAGTGTGAGGCGTCCCTATTGAATATGACGTAGTGTGAGTTATCCCTGTCGAGTATGACTTAGTGTGAGGCGTCCTCTGGTGAGTATGACGCAGTGTGAGGCGTCCCCTGGTGAGTATGATCAAGTGTGGGGTGTCTCCTGGTGAGTATGACGCAGTGTGAGGCGTCTTCTGATGAGTATGACGTAGTATGAAGCGTCTCCTAATGAGTATGACACAGTGTGAGGCGTCCCCTGGTAAGTATGACGAAGTATGAGACGTATCCTGATGAGTATGACGTAGTATGAAACGTCCCCTGTTGAGTATGACGTAGTGTGAGGCGTCCCCTGGTATGCATGACGCAGTGTGAGGCGTCCCTTTGTGAGTATGACGTAGTATGAGGAGCCCCCTGGTATGCATGACATAGCATGAGGCGTCCCCTGGCGAGTATGACGTAGTGTGAGGCGTATGACATACTATGAGGAGCTCTCTACCCTCGATATCCCGTCCCACGCCCCCATCTCCTGCATCCCGTCTCCCATACCAACATCCCGTCCCTACCCCCAGCATCCCGGCCCTCAGCCCCCACCCCCCAGCATCCCATACCCCACCCCAGCGTCCGCCTCCAAGCCTTAGCACCTCTCCCCCAGCCTACCTTGCTCTACTGCCAGCGTTCTTTCCCGAGCACATTTTTTACCCTGGTTTCCAACCCACCCATGATCCTCTTCCCGGCCGTGCTCCCCTACCCAGCCTTGCTGCCTTACCCAGCTGTACCCCTCAGCCCGCCTCCCTGCCCAGCATCTCTCTGGGGTCTTCAGATCAGCTGTGCTGTCGGTAATTAGTTGTGAGGACAGAGGAGAGAGGCGAGAGTGCTGCAGGCGGCTGAGACTGGGGCAGGTGTGTGTGCGTGTGTGTGTGTGTGACAGGTGTGTGCTCTGGCAGAGGAGTGGCGGCACAGGTGTCTCATTGACTGGCAACGGTGAAGCGATTGACCTCCGGGCGGCGCAGTCACAGTTGCATCACCAGGTGAGCCTCTCTAGTACGACGGGTCAACGGTTTACGGTAGTTGTGGTGGCCGGTGGGGGCAGGTGCTGGTGACACTTGGGCTTCAGTATGTGCCACTGATGCCTGGTGGGTTGTATGTTATCATGCTTGTTGACATAAATGCTATTGATCAGACGACAGGAAGCTATCGGGTAAGACAGGTGAGATCAATAGGACCGCGCCATGTGCTCGCCCCACGTGGGTTTGTATACATTCCGGCCCGCAGGAAAGTTGGCCGGCGGCCGAAGTCCTCCTCCAGGTCCTGGGAAGACTGCGGCTACCGACGGCGTCTCACAGCGCTGCGCCGCTCCCTGCCATCTAAACACGCCGTAGGTCCAACAATGGCAGCCCCCAACGCCACTGGAATAGTGCCTCTCATTCCAGGCCTGGAACGGCCGGGAGGTGCGATGCCGGCAGCAGTTTTCCGTCTCAGGTGTCCATGGCGGAGTTTTAAGTGGTGTCGGTGCTGAAAGGCTGACACTGGACTCGAGAATTTGACGGCTGCTTCAACGAGTGATCGTCTGTTTAATGAATAATTCAATAGATGTTGTTTTTTAGTCATGTAAACAAAGAGAGCCTGACCGAACATCCCCGGCCGAGCTGCGTACTAGAGTGCGCACAGTGTAGCCATACAAACATGGACGTCTGTGGAAGGGCAAGTCTCGTGATTTTGTGAAATTTTAGTGACTTTACGCTTGGCCAGGGCTCCGTGGGTGCGACCAGGATCAAGATTAAGGTACTGGTGTTTGTTTGGTGTAGCCATCACGGTGTTGGAGTGAGTGAAAGTGGTGTTAAAGAGAGGAGATGAGCGAGGCCGGGGCTGGCGCGGGGGACGGGGGGGAGCGCGGCACGAGTCCGGGGCTGGGCGGGTGCGGGGCTGCGGGTCCGCCAGCTGCTGACTCGCCTGCCGCCACCACGGCCGACGCTGCCTCGCCACTCTGCTCATCGCCACCGTCCCCAACCCCAGAACCCGACGACCCATCGCCGACCCCCACGCGCGCCTCAGTCGCGCGACACGTGCCCACGCGCCCGGACCACCTCGCCCCCGCGCACCACCCGCCGCTCTCCCTCGCCACTCACCACGACAGCCCCGACCCTGACGATCCTGACGACGACCCTGACCTGCAGCCCCGGATCCTGCACACCCAGACGGTCGCTCTCCACCATCCGGAAGACGACAGCGAACTGTCGCCCTCGGCTCACGTGAACTATAAGGACGAGCCACTGAGTGTTAGTGTTGTGCACGAGGATTCCCAGTTGGACTCCCATGACTCGGGACTACTGAGTCCTAGTGAACTTTCTCCTCGGGAAGGTCAGGTTAGTGTCCCCAGCATGATTGACGCGTCGGACTTCAGATCACTCCAGCCGGAGCCCATATATCAGAACCTGTCCTCCATGAACGGCCGCATGTCGCCGCCGGGTTTTTCGCCTTCGTCAGCCAGTAGTTACGCTACGCTGACACCCTTGCAGCCGCTGCCCCCCATCAGCACAGTGTCCGACAAGTTCGCCTACGGCCACACGGGTAATGTGTCGGGCAGCTTCACGGTGATGCAGAACAACGGGCTGGGCAACATGCTCTCCATGGGCTCGCCTTACCAGTATGACAAACTCTCCATGTCGCCGCCACACTATACCTCCAACAATGGCTTGGGTATCAACCTGGGCCACCAACACTCACCTCTCTCGCCACACTCTTACCAGAATGGCTTGGCGTCCCCTCAGAAGTCTCTCAGCCCCAATGGTTACGACTCTCCGTACACTCGCCAGGACATGAGCCGCACTACCCTGGCAGCGCCACAGTCACCTACTCTCTCGCCTCCAGTGTCTCTGCACTCACCACCACAAGCTTTCTCAAACTTCAGCGCGGCGCCCACGCCCACACTCACGACCACGTCCCTCAACATGAACGGGCTGTCGGGGAGCAGCGGGCTGGGCTCGCTCTCCCCCCAGGCAGTGTCCCCACACAGTCCCAACTACAGCCCTCATCACCACCTGCAAGTGCCGCCGTCGCCGCCACCCATAAAGCAGGAACCCACCTTGCATAGTGCCAGTCTGGGCTGCCAGCTAGCCAACATGACGCCTACCATGCCCACCACCATTTCGCAGAGTCCCCCACACGCCCACATGGCCGTAACTATGGCCCAGCAAGCTATGGTACCGACAGCCCCCATGTCGGTGGCGACAGCATCTGTCGGGGGATCTCAGGTGCCCATGAAGACGACGCAGATGGCCACTACGAGTGCGGGCAGCGTGGGCGCGGGAGCGGGTGAGGTCGAGGAGATCAACACCAAAGAACTGGCCCAACGTATTTCGGCTGAGCTCAAGAGGTACTCGATCCCACAAGCTATCTTCGCCCAGCGTGTTCTCTGTCGCTCTCAGGGCACGCTTTCAGACCTGCTCAGGAACCCTAAGCCCTGGTCCAAGCTCAAGTCTGGCCGCGAGACCTTCCGGCGCATGTGGAAGTGGCTGCAGGAACCAGAGTTCCAGCGAATGTCAGCCCTCAGATTAGCAGGTAAGTCGGAAAACATTACATTGTGTATTAAATCACTTTCTCTCGGTTACCGTCGCTTTCCCAGGTGCCGACCACAACGATCTACTACTATCTCAGGGACATGAAAATATAATAATTGCAGTTTATCAGAGATGTATAGAATGAATGAATAACTCTTAGCTCCATACGTAGAGGACATGACGAGGGAGGGCCGGGGGGATTATGATGAGGGTGTATGGCATCAGATCGTGTTTGATATGAACCAGCAGACCAGTAGAGTGGCGTCAGTCCTGACATCCACTGCCCAATCGTCGTAAATGGAACTCTTCAGCGGCATACTATACAGTCGTCCGCTGACCAGCCCAGCATGTGACGCACGCTGGCTCTATATTGCATGAAGATCCTGCCTACTGCCTCACCTGTCGCCGCTCGCTGTCTCCCACTGAAGAAGCCATTCGCTTTTATCGCACTTCTACTTCGCCGGTAGTGCACATATCTCATGTGCTCTTCCTACCATTCTCGGGTATTTAAACATTGACGGGGAACCTGTTGAAATGTATATTCCATAAATAATCCAGGATCACAAATTCCTGGGGGTGGGCAGCCAGGCACCAGCTGTGGGTCAGGCTTGTGTTACTGGGGCACCAAGTCGAACCGTCGTGCTCTCGGTGCAGGTGAGAGGCGCCCAGGCGAGGCAACGACACATGCCAGCAATACGGCGTGAGGTCGGCCCACCACCCACCCTACCTGCCTGAAGCCAGCAGCCGCCTGGTCTCGCCACCCACCATGCCAACAACACACTAATATTTATATATTTTTGTAAGGTTCAGGCTATTCAGACCACACGTTTTGACGTGATTCTTTCCATGATTAATGACAGACGAAAATTATCTCGCGAAATTGGCGATGTTGCCGGTGTTGTGTTGTGTCTGGTGAGGCAACGTGGTGATTCATGGGGAGACTTCTTGCCTCACCAGCACCGGGGGTTGTAATGTGTGTGTTGGTGGGGTTGTGAGTGCAGGGTAGGGGTTGTATTTCACTGCAACTCGAGTAATATAATATTTTGTTGATCGTTGTGTGTGTGTGTGTGTGAGTGTATGTGTGTGTGTGTGTGAGTCCCGGGGGGCGTCTGACGGCGCGGCACGCGACCCGCCGCCCCCGCCACCACCACCACCACCACCACGCTGCCGCCGCTCGCCTCCAACCCTCGCCACCACTTCTCTTGCTACTTTCACGTCCGACCCGGCATTAATCACACATTGTTCTATATCTATTATGTAATTTAATATATAACGTGTCAAATGCTGTAGTTAAGGTACACACACATACAGCAAGCCCTTGCCTCACTACGGATGGCTTCAGTCCAACTTTTTCAAACGTAATAAAGTTTGTGGACGAGGCGAGCGGAAGGCGTCCGGCCCGGCGGACGGCGGGGCCTGCCGGAGACGCCAGCCTCGCGCCACAATGTCACATTCACGCAAAGTTAAACCAAAATGCCACACTTCCCGCAAACTGTCTTCATATTTGAAAAATGATACAGGTGACAGAGCTAATGTCTTCGTGATGAAACACATTCTCTCAGAAGGTTCCTGAATATCCCAAGGGAACCTCTTGCTGAAGTCGGTAGCCATGAATGTCGGTCACGTCCAGTGCCGTGAGTGTTGGTGGGGCCCGTGGCCGTGAGTGCTCGTGAGATTCGCGGCCGTGAGCGTCGATGAGGTTTGTGGCCGTGAGTAGCGGAGAGGTTCGCAGCCTTAATAGGTATTAGGGTCCGCGACCGTGAGTGTCGGTAAGCACAGCGGCCGTGAGTGATAGGGAGGACGGCGGCCGTGAGTGATAGGGAGGACGGCGGCCGTGAGTGATAGGGAGGACGGCGGCCGTGGGTGATAGGGAGGACGGCGGCCGTGGGTGATAGGGAGGACGCGGGTGCTACATCACCCCAAGACTGGCTGGCGATACAGTGTTCACCGACGGGTTTTTGCTGCTCGGATTATGAATGCAGAATTAGCGGTCGGTGTCCCTGGCGCGGGCGATGCCCCTAACGGGCGCTGCTCCTGACGGGAGGTATTTCTGACGCGGGTGGTGTTACTGAAGCAGGCGGTTCTTCTGGCGTGGGCGGCGCTTCTGACACTGATGGTGCTTTTAACGCGAACGGCGCCCCTGACGCGAGCGGTGCTCCATACGCGAACAGCGCTCTGGAGGCGGGTGGCACTCAGGTCGCCGGCGGTGTTCCTGACGCGGGCAGCCCAGCACCAGCCTCTTTACTGCTGGCGTTTCAGGACAGTATTTTGAAATGAAGTGAAGGATGCAATCCTCACTACCGCCGGGTATCTCTCTCTCTCTCTTTATATATATATATATATATATATATAGAGAGAGAGAGAGAGAGAGAGAGAGGTAATACCACAAGGAAACGAAAAATACGAAAAGTCAAGCACTTT
>JAYMFT010000028.1:184119-197070 GCA_038088735.1 Panulirus argus | reverse complement strand
GTTGGTCCTGGGTGGTGAGTGTTGGTCCTGGGTGGTGAGTGTTGGTCCTGGGTGGTGAGTGTTGGTCCTGGGTGGTGTGTGTTGGTCCTGGGTGGTGAGTGTTGGTCCTGGGTGGTGAGTGTTGGTCCTGTGTGATGAGTGTTGGTCCTGGGTGGTGTGTGTTGGTCCTGGGTGGTGAGTGTTGGTCCTGGTTGGTGAATATTTGTCCTCTGTGGTGAGTTTTGGTCCTGGGTGGTGAGTATTGGTCCTGGGTGGTGAGTGTTGGTCTTGGGTGGTGAGTGTTTGTCCTGGGTGGTGAGTGTTGGTCCTGGGTGGTGTGTGTTAGTCCTGGGTGGTGTGTGTTGGTCCTGGGTGGTGAGTGTTGGTCCTGGGTGGTGAGTGTTTGTCCTGGGCGGTGAGTGTTGGTCCTGGATGGTGAGTGATGGACCTAGGTGGTGAGTGTTGGTCCTGGGTGGTGAGTGTTGGTCCTGGGTGGTGAGTATTGGTTCTAGGTGGTGAGTATTGGTCCTGGGTGGTGAGTGTTGGTCCTGAGTGGTGAGTGTTGGTCTTGGGTGGTGTGTGTTGGTCCTAGGTGGTGAGTGTTGGTCCTGGGTGGTGAGTGTTGGTCCTGGGTGGTGAGTATTGGTCCTGGGTGGTGAGTGTTGGTCCTGGGTGGTGTGTGTTGGTCCTGGGTGGTGTGTATTGGTCCTGGGTGGTGAGTGTTGGTCTTGGGTGATGAGTGTTGGTCCTTTGTGGTGTATGTTGGTCCTGGGTGGTGAGTGTTTGTCCTGGATGGTGAGTGTTGGTCCTGGGTGGCGAGTGTTGGTCCTGGGTGGTGAGTGTTGGTCCTGGGTGGCGTGTGTTGGTCCTGGGCGGCGAGTATTGGTCCTGGGTGGTGTGTGTTGGTCCTGGGTGGTGATTATTTGTCCTCTGTGGTGAATATTTGTCCTGGGTGTTGAGTGTTGGTCCTGGGTGGTGTGTTGGACACCCTGTTCAGCTCTCTCAGTCATACTCCGCCTACCACCACACCTCTCTCTCGTAACCCACACGGTCCTTCCTCCTCACACCATATATGGTCCTCCAGCATTATATTTCCAAGACCTCTTCCCACACGACACGCACCCACACAGCACCGCTGGGGCTGCTACACCGTCAAACATACCCATCCTTTCCCTCACAGATAATGACCTCGCTTCCCACAGACTCCCCAGCTATCCTGTGGTTCACGTCAGCTCCCATAGTTTCGTGTCCTGCCTTATCCTCGCCCAGGTATCGAGAATACCGCACATCTTTAAGGTTCTCTCCATTCAAACTCGAACTCGGACCAATTTGTCTCGCCTCCCAGCTGGAACTCGCCGCCATATTTTTGTTTACATTTACTCTCAGTTTCCTGCTTTCTCAAACACTCCCAAACTCA
Organism: Panulirus argus; assembly: GCA_038088735.1. Classification (NCBI taxonomy): domain Eukaryota; kingdom Metazoa; phylum Arthropoda; class Malacostraca; order Decapoda; family Palinuridae; genus Panulirus; species Panulirus argus. The sequence goes on along the minus strand of JAYMFT010000028.1, from coordinate 195,674 downwards.
CACCAGTTTCTGCATTTTCTCGCCCGAGTCTGCCACCTGCAAACACCAGCTGACATACCTACCCGGCCTCCCCATCCCCAGGATACTATAGACCCGCCCAATTTTCCAAGCCCCTCCCATTGAACTCCCTCACCGACCTATCCATAAACAGATGAAACAGCCATGGCGGCATCATGTGCCTGTGACACAACCTTCCTACATCTGGAACCATTCATCTTCCTCCCTTCCTTCTAACACACACTCCATTCTTTCCCGACAAAAGCCCCTCACCACTTTTAAAAAGCTTTCCTCCCACATCGAGCATTCACTTTTATCCCTCATACATCTAGGTAATGAGGCAATCAGGCACTCAGCCAGTCCCTGGGCACCTCACTTTCAGCTACCCATACTTTGAAAATCCCATCCAACCAAACAGTAACACAGTCAACCCCCTTTCTTCAAAAATTAAGCTACATTTCCATGCAATCCAGTCGCTTTGCCACACTTCATCTTTTGCAGGAAACTGTTGACGAGGGATCTCTCGCCCCTCACACTTCCACGTCTCGGTACCCGACGTGTGTCACCCTATCAAGCACACTGAAATACTTACTCCATCTCCTCTTTACCTGTTACCACAACCCCATCTGCCTCCCTCACTGACGCTCTCATTAGTTTTCTTCACGCTATTTACGTCCTTACAAAACAATTTCCTTTCTCCCTAAAGTTTGCTGATTTTCCTCTCACCCCGTCTTCCTACCCTTACACCTTCCTCTTGGTCTGCCGTTTTCTCTTGTACAGCCTGCAGTCACTCGTATTGGTTCCCTGTAAGTATCGCCCACAATCGCTCACGCATCTCTCTTTTTTTCCCCTCTTCCACAAGCAACTTAGCTCTCTCGTCCCACAACTTCCTCTTCTACTTCAAACATCCACATCTCCTCACGCCCTTTCCCCGCACATGCAAGCAATGCCTCCCTAAATACCCCCTTCCCCTCCCCGACTCCCGTAGTTACGTTTATTCTCCCCTTGTACCATTCTTCCCGCCCCCTCCCTCGGGTATCTCCACACACAAGCCTCCCTTCCAAGGTCACCCTCTCTCACTTCCCTCTTCTTACCAGTGCCCTCATCTGTTTTCCTAGAGCCACCACAAATTCCACGCTCGCCTCCGCCAAGAAATAAGACGCCCTACCAGCCACCTCGTTCAGCACATTCACATACAACAGTCTATCCTTTGCGCGCCTGTCAGTTAGTGCATTAATCTGATAATTCTCGTTCATCCCCGGCCTCATTCACCCACCTATGCTTAACGTATGCACTTTTATTTTTTTTCAACCAGGTATCCCCAATCACCAGTCTTGCTTCAGCACCCATCCTAACGAGCTCTTGGCCCTTCTCCTGCACCTCAGTTACATGGTCAACTGCCAAATCATCCTCTCCTGCATCGCTGACCCCTTGCGTCGTAACTGTGAAAACAATCGCCTTTCTTCCTTCACTCCTCTCTCTCCTGCGGGTGCATAAGCACTGACAGTCACCCACCCACCTCTCGTAATCCACTTTTACCGTCACCCACACCAGCCCGGGACTCGCTCTCTTACACAAACGCATTCCCACAACTCCTCCCGTAGCAGGAGTGACGCCACTCCCTCCTTTGCTCTCACTTTCGCCCCAGACTTTATCGCGAGCACATCCCCAGCCCATCCTTCCCCCTTCTGCAGGAGTTAGTCTTGGCTCTGAGCTGGGACGTTCACGTTCCTCCTCCAAACATACCACCTGTCTCTCCATCTCATTGTGTTCACCTGGCAACCCAGCCTAAGTCTTCGGCGAGGATGAGCGCTCCTCGCTTGGCTTTTCCTTCTGTTCCCACCTGTAGAAACTGAAAGACCAGAACAGGGGGAGGGGGCGGGCAGGGGGGTTCAGCTGTCAACTCCCACCCCTTTCTGTCGCATCTTGAGACATGCAGGAAATAAGAGAGTACTATTCTTTCTCCCATATCATATGAGATACTACTACTACTACTACTGTTGCTACCTCTACTAATATTACTGCTACTACTACTACTACAAACAATAATACTTTTAATAATAATAACAATAATAATAATAATAATAATAATAATAATAATAGTAATAATAATAATAATAATAAAATGATCAGTAATAATAATAATCATAATAATGATAATTATAATGATAATAATGATAGTCGATAATTATGATAATAATAATAATGATAATAGTAATGATAATAATAATAATGATAATAGTAATGATAGTAATAATATTGATAATAGTGATAATAATAATGATGATTAGCTATATATTGAACTTAGCGCTGCAAACAGCTGAAGATATGAGAAACTACAGTTATAGGAGGGGTGCTGCAACGTGTGGGGTGGGGGATGGAAACTGTTAGACAGACAGTCTGAAGTACGAACCTATTGATGATTATTGATGAGGTTTAAATCGGTTAGAACGAGGATTTCCTTGTAGCGCTCTGTGCGAGATGGGCTGGGCCCGATCTTCTGGCGGGAAGAGGCGACGGTGGCGAGGATGGTGCGACATCTTCATTCTGGAGAGGAACTGTGATCATTGTCTCTTGATGTTTGGTGTCAGAGGCACCCAGCATGATGGTGCCTGCTCATTTCTGCGCCTCTGCCACCAGCTGCTGACGTGTGGTGGATAAGGTGGAGGACTAGGCGCGGGTGGCGTAGGTGTGCTTAGGAAAAATGAAAGGTGCCTACCGTCCCTCCCGACTGCTTAATCGCAGGTCGGAGATGCGTTTGTGTGGTACGCCTGTGAGCATAGACGCCGTGACGAGGCCATGAGGACTCAGGGCGGAGAGTTTCCATGAATCGTATGGCTAAGGGCCGTCGCGAAGCCCCGGGCTAGAGGAGGGACTCGCGGAGCATCATGCAAGACGGTGTCATGTATTGTCAAGACGTGACCTTTGCCATCCCGCTGGCGATGCCATCGGTCTAACGCACGGTCCTGGAGACGGCCACCCAGCTGGCCATCCCGCCTGCAGGTGGCAGAGGCTGGGAGGCAGACACACACACACACACCGGCCTTCCGAGAGGAGGGCCGCCAGTTTATGAGCGTGGATCGGGTGCCATCCGCCCCAGCGGCTGACAGCAGCAGTCCCGGCCTGGCCGCTGCACGGGCCGGGCCGGGCCGGGCCGGGCCGGGGGAGGCTAGGACGCGGCCTCCTACTGACGGAGGATGACGAGCATTTCCAGAGATATTTTGATTATTAGTCTGACATGTTGGTAACGTTAGTATTGGGATATGATAATGACATTACTGTATGGGGTGGGACGGGGGACGCCCCACGCAGCGGCGCGCCTCACCACCAGCTCTCGGGAGGCGAAGATTTTTTGCATTACTGCTCATTATGTTGGTCTGAGGCTCAGCTTGCGGGATGATAATTGAATAATTACATCAAGCAGTTTTCAGGCAGGGGGCAACTGGTCCCGGCGTCCGGGCCGGGCGGCCGGGGCGAGCGAGCGCTCGCCCCGGCCACCCGTCAGCCTCCCAACCAATCGGCGTCCGGGGCTGGCTGACGGCGCTGCCGAAGCCGTCCCGGTATTGGCTAACATTCGGTGACGTCACAGTCCGCGCGGGACACCCCTAGTGATTGGGCGGCGGGGCGGGTGGCGCTCCGCGGCCGCGTTCCCGCCACCCCGCTGCGACCCGCCGATTAAACGCGCCAAAAGTAACGACGCTCGCTTTGATTTACGCGGGAAACCCGTTCAAAAAGGGCCACCATTTTTATTCAGTAATTATGGCCATAAATTGTAGGCGAATGTCGGGTCATGGACCCCCGGGGCAGCCACAGGCGCCGACGTCGACCATCGCTAGCTCCACCTGGCCGCCCCTCTCCTCCTGCCCCGCCCCCGCCCCGCCCCGCCCAACCAAGCCAGGTGTGGGCGGCAGATGCAGGCAGCGCCGCTGCCCGGCCCACCAGGTGTGCTGGGCCTCAGGTGTGGGCGGCAGATGCAGGCGGCACCGCTGCCCGGCCCACCAGGTGTGCTGGGCCTCAGGCGTGAGCGGCAGGTGAAGGAGACACCGTCAGCAGAAATAAGAGTGTGATATTTGCTGGACGGCAGAACTTGCCCCACAGGTGGCGGCCGCCGCTGATGTAGTGTTACCCCACGACCTGACGGCCGTCCTGCCGCCCACCACACCTGTACGGCCCTCCCGCCGCCCCCACACCTGTACGGCCCTCCCGCCGCCCACACACCTGTACGGCCCTCCTGCTGCCCCCACACCTGTACGACCCTCCTGCCGCCCACACACCTGTACTGCCCTCCTGCCGCCTCCACACCTGCCCTCCTGCTGCCCGCACACCTGTACGGCCCTCCTGCCGCCCCCACACCTGTACGATTCTCCTGCCGCCCCCACACCTGTACGATTCTCCTGCCGTTCCCACACCTGTACGGTTCTCCTGCCGCTGCCGCTCCCACACCTGTACGGCCTTCCTGCCGCCCCCACACCTGTACGATTCTCCTTCCGCTCCCACACCTGTACGATTCTCCTGCCGCTCCCACACCTGTACAGTTCTCCTGCCGCTCCCACACCTGTACGGCCCTCTTGCCGCCCCCACACCTGTACAGCCCTCCTGCCGCCTCCACACCTGTGCGGCCCTCCCGCCGTCCCCACACCTGTACGGCCCTCCCGCCGTCCCCACACCTGTGCGGCCCTCCCGCCGTCCCCACACCTGTACGGCCCTCCTGCCGCCCACACACCTGTACGGCCCTCCTGCAGCCCACACACCTGTAAGGCCCTCATGCCGTCCCCAAACCTGTACGGCCCTCCTGCCACCTCCACATCTGTACGGCCCTCCTGCCGCCCCCACACCTGTACGGCCCTCCTGCCACCTCCACACCTAAACGGCCTTCCTGCCACCTTCACACCTGTACGGCCCTCTTGCCGCCCCTACACCTGTAGGACCCTTCTGCCGCCCCCACACCTGTACAACCATCCTGCCATTCCCATAAATGGAAGAAGAAATCGCCACACTTGCACGACCCTCCTGATTCCATGTGGTCATCACTCTTCCACCACACCTGTCATTAGTACCTACCACACCTGTCACCACCATTCAAAACATTTGTCATCACCAATCCACCTCGCTTTTCACCATTACCCGCCGCACTCGTCACCACTTCCTTACCACACCAGTTACCGCTGCCCCACCACATCAGTCATCACCATTAAGAACAGCCAGCATGGCACAGGCAAACACACGCCCGTAACGTAGACGAAGAGACAGGAATACGGAAGATTAGGACGAGTTCGTCGGGTGTTTGAAGACGCGACTCCCAACTGTCGCTGGAAGAGGAAATAGAGAGAGAAAGAAGAGAATTCCGCAGCTTTGCACTTCCAGACAAGGACGTGTCCTCGTGTGGCCGGACTCCACACACAAACTATAGGAAGCAACAGCCGTCCGGGCCTTAGTGGCTGGGACACATGCAGGCACCTCACGAGAGCGGTGGCTCGAGTGATGATGGCTCTAGAACAGAGAGAGAGAGAGAGCAGCAAATGGAAAGGGATGGCCGAGGAGAGGTGGTGGCAGGAAGGTTAATGAGGGAGAATGTTTTTGATTCCACTCTGGCTGTTGAAGGTGGAAGAAGATGCAGGCAGTACTCCATACACGCCCGATCGAGACCACTATACTCTAGATATACAACAGCTGCTCACAAGAGCAATACTTGTGACTCTCACATAAGAGTCTCAGCTTTAGGGAAGCATAGTGTATGGGGCTTCCACGATTGTGGGGAGGAAGATTATAGTTGTCCCCAACATGTTTATGTTATTACGAGGTTGAATTGGGGTGTTTTGATACGGCAAAAGTGGGAGATATCGAAAGAGATGCAGATGGACTGCGATCCTGCAATGCTGAACTGAACCAGGTGAGCAGTTCCTTGCTGCACAGGTCCGAATGGGGAGGGGAAATATACCCAACGGGAGGAGGAGAAGGAGGACAGGAGGGAAAGGAAGTTGATGTGTGTAGAGGAAAATCATTTGAAGAAGAGAGATGAGTAGTGTTACAGGCTGAGGAAAGATTATTTATGGAGAGAAAAGAAAGACAGGGCGACTGTCCATAACCTTGAGAGACATCTCTCTTAGCAAGACGAGATGGAAGAATTACTCCTTCTTCGACCACCATGATGAAACGACAGAAGGTCAGACAGAGGCTGGAAATTCAGGGAAGTAAGTTTATAAGACAAAACCTCTTACCACACTCTGCCAAATGCTCTCCAGACGGCGAACACCGCGACATCAGGTTCCTCAAAATCCCTGTAGGAAGAGAACTCGTCGCTCAACAGATCTTGCACCAGAAAATAAGGGTTAGTGATGTCAAGGAAGGGAATCAGACTCTCAGGTGTTTAAGACAGTGGGAGAAAGCAGAGGTCCAAGGACTTTGAAGACAGAAGAAGTGAGAGAGATGAGACGATTGCTAGTAGAGGTAAAATGGGCTCTTTCTTGGGATTGGCTATACCAAGAAATGCTTCCGAGAAGAGAGGAGTATTTAGGTGTTTAGAGAGAGACGAAATAGACGATCAAGGATCGGAGGTACCTCAGAGGAGCACACTCTCAGGGCACATGGGGTAGTGCCATCTGGAGGACCATATGCCTTGTCAACTCGTAGCCCGGAAGGTACACGCAAGACCTTGCCCGAGGAACGTTTAGGAAAGGGCAGAGGTTCAATGGGAGGAGAGGACTACACGTGGAATCATTCAGAGTTACAGGAAAATACGGTGCCTAAAAGAGCAGAAAATTTCCTATAGGTTGATGAAGGAGAAAAGGAAAGATCGAATTGTACAATTATGGGAGATGATCAGCATACAGGAGCAGGATGATCCATCAAGCACACTTGCTATTCATCTAGGTGTACTAAACTCCACGAATAACAACGTTACAGCGATTCAGAGGACAAATGTCCCCTCTCTCAACCACACCTGTCATGACTGTCGCACTTGTAACACCTTTTGACTCCAGTGTTGCCGCATTCCTGCCTACCGGGCCTCTCTTTTCCCCGTTACCCAGACTCTACACCTTCCCCTCCCCACACTGCTACACATCTCCCCATCATCTCCCCTTTACACCCTGCCCTCCCCAGACTGCAACAGCTCTCCCCATCACCCGTCCTCTACACCCTCCCATCCTCAACCTGCTACATTTCTCCCCATCACCCGTCCTTCACGCCCTCCCTTCCCAAGCTGTTTCAGCCCCCGTCTCCCCATCAGCATGCTCCATCCTCCCCTTCAGCGCAGGCCGTGCGTCTTGTTTTAGTACAAATGTAAATCCCTGGACGACCACAGCTGATGGAGGCCGGAGACGGCGGCGGTGGGTCGCCCTACCTACCTACCCTGCCAGCCAGCCAGGCCGCCTCTCTATCCCTGAGAACCATTTCATCTTAAGTCCTAGTTATTAAGCCGGGGGCCAGGTGGAGTGCCCGGCTGCAGGAGGCTAAATAGCCGGTTCTGGTGAGGGAGTAGCATGAAAATAGTAGGTTGTAACGCCCCACAGACTGCTGGCCAAGACGGCCACGCTAATGGCCGGCGTCCCCTCGTCAGAGTGGAGGGCCACAAGACCCGGTAATTACATTCAGGTCAAGCCAGGCGCTGACACCCCCTCTCACAGCAGCTCGACGCTATTTGCCTCGTCCATAAAGTCCTCCTCACAACATCCACAAAAAACAACTGACCACAAAGCATCTTCGTTCCTTTCCCCTCACACCCGAGGAAAAAAGACAGGTCACAAACAAGAAGCATGGAAGAGGGGCGGACGTGGGAGCGTGTGAAGGTACGGGGGAAGAGAAACCGTTTACCTGTTAATTTTGGCGGGGAGGGCGTGAAAATAGTGCGTGAGGGTTTTGTGTACCTCCTCCCCTTGGCGCAGACTGACCAGCGCCTCCCCCGGGACCAGTTAAGGGGAAGGAATAGCCCAGGGCAATATCAAGGGCCTTTGCCAGCCAACTGAGCCCCGCGCCCCCAGGGGATAGGAATCAACACGCGCACTTCTAATTGGTTTACCACTAAATAGATTCTGAATCGCGGAGAACACTGATTGTAGCGGCGGCGGCGGCTCCCACCGCCGACCACTGCCACTCGAACAAAGTTTTAATGTTAGGAAAGAATACGTCGGCCTCGGTGTTTCTTTCCACTTTATTTTTTTTTTCCAAATTACGCCTGTGCGTAGGCCTGGAACTCTACCATGAGAGGCAGTGTTGCCATGGCAGCAGGGTATAGACATATAGTATACAACATGACTCAAAGGCTTGTGTAAGGAATGATATCTCGAAGTACGACATTTAATTGGACTCGATCATCCTCATCTTCATATTCACTTGTCTTTTGGTGATAGTGTTACCTGTAGTGACCCGATGTGGGCACCTGGCTGGCCCATACTCCTGGTACTTGTCCGGTTGGTTTGACCACCTGGCTGATCCAGACCCCTGGTACTTGTCTATGTCGGTTACTCCCGGCCTCTCTGATAGGATTTCCTTGGTAATCAATGGAGGTGACTTGTGTGAGGAGGACTGTGGTAGGAGTACTGCGCCGCCGCCCGCCTCTCCTCACCCCTGCTACATCTTCCTCATTTTTTGACGTGATTGTTGCGTCGGCCAACTGTGTGTTGTGCTGGCGGCTCCTGTGCTGTGCAGCGCTGTGCCTTCTTGTGCTGCGTTGGCCGTTCGTGTGTGAGGAGTGTACCTCGGATTTCGTCTAAGTGCATGTTGAGTGTGTGTGTGTGTGTGTGGCTGGTCGCGCGGCGACTCCCCCCCTCACCGCCTACACAAGACTGCCCAACCTCTACAAGACATTATCCAGCCTCTTTTTAGTAACTGTTATTCATTTTCTGTTGCTTCATGTTGTACTCTACCGTAGATTTTTAAACGTTATTCGCTTTTTTCCTCATTCCATTTTATTTAGAATTATTGGCTGTCTTACGCATGACTCAAGCTGAGAAGCAACATAGATGTATAAGTTTAAAGTAGATTACTTGCCATGCATTTGTATATGGGTATGATAATCTTTAAGTCTGCATATCCTACCCCATATCATTTGGTAATGTGATTATTTCTCTTTCTTTTCATGTGTCATCAATGTATTCAGCCGGTTTCCAAGGTGAGTAGCAGCTTTCTATGTGCGCAACGTGGCTGATGCCGGGGCGGGCCTTGGTCCAAGTCCCCGGGCTACCTTCCCTCACTCTTAGGGCAGTGCATGTGGATGTTTGGTCACGAGTGTGCTTTTAGGAGTGAGGGACGTCCTCTGGTACAGGCTGGGGGGCCCCACAGCTGCTGGCGGACGTCCTGTGGTAGTTGGGACCAGATCTTGCCGCGGGACACGGCCTCTGGTACAAGCCGAAAGCTAAAGCTGCCGAGAGGCGTCCTGGTGGTACAGGCCTGGGACCATGGCAGCTCATTTCTGATGAGCTCCGTCGTCTGGCGCAGGCTGTTGCCCAGAGCGTCACAAGAGAAGTGAGAGGCGTGCCCTGGTGCAGGCCGGCGACTAGGGCCGGAGGGAAGTAGTTAGGAAGTTCCTCTTCATTCGGAGAGGTAACTTAACATACTGGAGCAAAACTGGTCTGAATAAATCCATCGTGTTACGGAAGCAGACATGGCGCAGAGACAGGACACGATCTTAAGTTTATAACCGATACAAAGGCTACAACACATTTCACTTCCCTAGAATCCGTAAACAAGTCAAGTTTAAAAAGCCTTAGCTTGTTATGGGCACGGCTGCTGCTGTTGGTGTGCACGGTAATGGCTGTCGACCATCGGCATGAAGGTCTTGTGTTGCTGCCAGAGACTACCTGGCCATACACCAGAACCTCCATCCTACTACATCCCACACAGAATACCTGGTTATACGCCACAACCCCCCACCTCCATCCCACAGTGCCTTCCCTTACCCACACACCAGTAGCTTCCTTAACGCGCACAGAATCACTTCCCCTTACCCACACATCAGTTTCCTCCCATGCCCACTCATCAATTCCTTCCCTTCCCAAAACACCAGTACCTTCCATTGCCCACTCACCAGTACCTTCCTTTACTACATATTAATACCTCACCTTACCCACACACCAGTACCTACTGTTGCCCACAAACCAATACCTAAACTTTTCCACATACCAACATCAATCCTAGCCAACAAAACCAGTACCTGCCAATACCCACACAACAATATTTTTGCCCAGACTCTAGTACCTTCTCATTGCCTCACGCCAGTACCTCCTTTGCCCACACACCAGCATCTTCCCATGCCCACACACTAGTAACTTTCCTTGACCACACACCAGTACCATTCCTTCCCCTCACATCATGATCCCCCATTGCCCACACATTAGCTTCCCATACCCACACACCAGTACCTTCCAATACCCACACACCAGTACCTTCCCATACCCGCACACCTGTACCTTCCCATACCCGCACACCAGTACCTTTCCATACCTGCACACCAATACCTTCCCATACCTGCACACCAGTACCTTCCCATACCTGCACACCAGTACCTTCCAATACCCACGCACCAGTACCTTCCCATACCCACACACCAGTACCTTCCCATACCCACACACCAGGACCTTCCCATACCCACACACCAGTACCTTCCCTTACCCACACATCAGTACCTTCCCATACCCACACACCAATACCTAAACATACCCGCACACCTGTATCTTCCCATACCCACACACCATTACCTTTCCATACCTGCACACCAGTACCTTCCCATACCCGAACACTAGTACCTTCCCATACCCGCACACCAGTACCTTCCCATACCCGCACACCAGTACCTACCCATACCCGCACACCAGTTCCTACACAAACTCACACACCAGTACCTTCCCTTACCCATACACCAGTACCTTCTAATACCAACACACTAGTACCTTTCCATACCCACACACCAGTACCTTTCCATACCCACACACCTGTACCTTTCCATACCCACAAACCAGTACCTTCCCACACCCACATACCAGAACCTTTCCATACCCACACACCAGTACCTTCCCATACCTGCACACCAGTACCTTCCAATACCCACACACCAGTACCTTACCATACCCACACATCAGTACCTTCCCTTACCCACACAACAGTACCTTCCCATGCCCACACACCAGTACCTTCCCATACCCGCACACCAGAACCTTCCCATACCCGCACACCAGTACCTTCCCATGCCTGCACACCAGTACCTTCCCATACCCGCACACCAGAACCTTCCCATACCCGCACACCAGTACCTTCCCATACCCGCACACCAGTACCTACCCATACAAGCACACCAGTGCCTACAACTCACACACCAGTACCTTCCCTTACCCATACACCAGTACCTTCAAATACCTACACACCAATACCTTTCCATACCCACACACCTGTACCTTTCCATACCCACAAACCATTACCTTCCCACACCCACATACCAGAACCTTTCCATACCCACACACCAGTACCTTCCCATACCCGCACACCAGTACCTTCCCATACCCGCACACCAGTACCTTCCCATGCCTGCACACCAGTACCTTCCCATACCCGCACACCAGAACCTT
>JAYMFT010000028.1:171782-183135 GCA_038088735.1 Panulirus argus | reverse complement strand
TCTCTCTCTCTCTCTCTCTCTCTCTCTCTCTCTCTCTCTCTCTCTCTCTCTCTCTCTCTCTCTCTCCCTCCCTCCTCGTTAGCTCTGTTTCCATACCTGTGACATTTGTGTACTGATCCTCTGCCTCGATTGCCTTTGTTACTGCATTAGTGTCGTAGTTAGTGGTCGTGCCTGCCATGGTTGGTGGTCGTGAGTGTTGTAGTTGGTGGGGAGTGGGTGGGGAAGGGTCGTGGCTGATCGGGGGTGGAGGCAGGACGGGTGTTAATCATCGGTGTACGGCTGTGGCTTTTGGATTACCAAAGGGGGCAAAACATGGCCGCTCCCTGCTTAATTCTCAAGAAGAAATTGCCCCGTGTGGTATTACAGGAGCAATCCAAGGTAGTGTCTGGGAGTCACCTGGTCCTCCTCACACCTGCTGGAGACTCATGAAGGTATCTAGGAGTCATCTGGCCCTCCTCACACCTGCTGGAGACTCATAAAAGTGTCTAGAAGTCACCTACCCCTCTGCAACACCTGCTGGAGACCCATGATGGTGTCCGGGAGTCGCCTGGTCCTCCTCACACCTGCTGGAGACTCATGAAGGTATCTAGGAGTCATCTGGCCCTCCTCACACCTGCTTGAGACTCATAAAAGTGTCTAGAAGTCACCTACTCCTCCTCACACCTGCTGGAAACTCATGATGGTGTCCGGGAGTCACCTGGTCCTCCTCACACCTGCTGGAGACTCATGAAGGTATCTAGGAGTCATCTGGTCCTCCTCACACCTGCTGGAGATTCATAAAAGTGTCTAGAAATCACCTACTCCTCCTCACACCTGCTGGAGACCCATGATGGTGTCCGGGAGTCGCCTGGTCCTCCTCACACCTGTTGGAGTCTCCTGAACCTCCTCACACCTGCTGGAAACTCATGATGGTATCCGGGAGTCACCTGGCCCTCCTCACACCTGCTGGAAACTCATGAGGGTGTCCGGGAGTCACCTGGCCCTCCTCACACCTGCTGGAAACCCATAATGGTGTCCGGGAGTCACCTGGTCCTCCTCACACCTGCTGGAAACTCATGATGGTGTCCGGGAGTCACCTGGCCCTCCTCACACCTGCTGGAAACTCATAATGGTGTCCGGGAGTCACCTGGTTTTCCTCACACCTGTTGGAGTCTCCTGATGGTGTCTGGGAGTCACCTGGTTTTCCTCACATCTGCTGGAGACTCATGATTGTGTCCGGAAGTCACCTGGTCCTCCTCACACCTGCTGGAAACTCATGATAGTGTCCGGGAGTCACCTGGTCCTCCTCACACCTGTTGCCGACTTATGATGGTGTCCGGGAGTCACCTGGTCTTCCTGACACCTGCTGGAAACTCATGATGGTGTCCGGGAGTCACCTGGTCCTCCTCACACCTGCTGGAAACTCATGATGGTGTCCGGGAGTCACCTGGTCCTCCTCACACCTGCTGGCGACTTATGATGGTGTCTGGGAGTCACCTGGTCCTCCTCACACCTGTTGGCGACTTATGATGGTGTCCGGGAGTCACCTGGTCTTCCTGACACCTGCTGGAAAATCATGATGGTGTCCGGGAATCACCTGGTCCTCCTCACACCTGCTGGAAACCCATAATGGTGTCCGGGAGTCACCTGGTTTTCCTCACACCTGCTGGAGTCTCATGATATTGTCTGGGAGTCACCTAACCCTCCTTGCACCTGCTGGAAACTCATGAAGGTGTCCGGGAGTCACCTGATCCTCCTCACACCTGCTGGAAACTCATGATGGTGTCCGGGAGTCACCTGGTCCTCCTCATACCTGCTGGATACTCATGACGGTGTCCGGGAGTCACCTGGTTTTCCTCACACCTGTTGGAGTCTCCTGATGGTGTCCGGGAGTCACCTGGTTTTCCTCATCTGCTGGAGACTCATGATTGTGTCCAGGAGTCGCTTGACCCTCCTCACACCTGCTGGAGACTCATGATGGTGTCCGGGAGTCACCTGGTCCTCCTCACACCTGCTGGAAAACCATGAGGCGTCCGGGAGTCACCGTGTCCTCCTCACACCTGCCGGAGACTCATAATGGTGTCCGGGAATCACCTGGTCCTCCTCATACCTGCTGGAAATTCATGATGGTGTCTGGGAGTCACATGGTCCTCCTCACACCTGCTGGAGACTCATGATATTGTCTGGGAGTCACCTGGTCCTCCTCATACCTGCTGGAAACTCATGATTGTGTCCGGGAGTCGCTTGACCCTCCTGGAGACTCACGACGGTTATGAGAACATTACCGGTGTGAGGAAGGTGTGAGGTTGTTACCCCGGGGCTGGTGCTAGCCCACCTCCCCCGGGGTCTACAGCAAGGGCCCTGCCGGCCGCTCTGTGCCTGGAACTATTACTTCCAAAATATTATCTCTCATTTGTCAAAGCCACGGGCTCCTTGAGAAAAAATATCTTGAGGTCCACCTGCGCATACCTATTACCCAGATGTCTAGGGGCGTACCCCGCCACCCCGTCCAGGCGACTCCCAGCCTTTTGTATCCGAGCAGCGAGCGTGATAACTGCGCGCGTTGCAGCCCGTCAGTGGCACTCTTGAAGGGTTCCAGTGCCACCATGAGGTCCCCTGTCTTTGGTCGCAACAATCAACACCGGCCGCAAACTCATCAAATAAAACTTCAAAATTTACCCTCACAATCCCATCTAGAGCAACAGTTGCATGTAAATGTAACCCTTATGGTGATGTATGTAAGGGTTATTGTGAGGTAATGTGGCTGCTCATCAGCGAAGCAGAGAATAATAGTCTCTTCGTCCGGGCGTCGGCTGGGTGGCCGGGGGCGCTGCAATCTCCAGGTGTGAGCGGCGTGGGCTGGACCCTGGCACGAGACGAGGAAATCCCACCTCCGTCAGGAGCTCGACGTGGCCGCCATGCTTCGAGCGCGCTGGGGCACCTTCCTGCGCTGTGCCTCACAACCATACACATAGGCACGTGGGTATGAGGGGTTTACCCGTACACCACGCATCCCTACACCCACCCAACCCAAGTTGACCACACCCACAGGGGAGGGCGCTGGCTCCCACAGTGTGGTGGCCGGCAGGCACGGGTCCTCGCCCACCCCGACCCCTGCCTCTAGCCACAGAGGAGCGAAACCTTCACTTCTTTCATCATGCTGTCGACTCAACTTGATAATCTGCAAGAACGATCTTTTTTTCTTTTCCGGATGCATGACGCGCTGTTGTGGAGCCCGAGAGGCGGCCCACTCCAGTGTTTGTCCCCTGGGGGATGGCGTCCACCCCTGACCCTCGGGGCCCCTTGTCCGACAGGGCAGGTGAGGGCCGATACATCACAAGCTGGCACACACCGAGACCTGACCAGTATTAATCGGGGGCATTTATCAGGACCTTCTGCTGCGGCCAGAGTGGGCTGGGGACCGGGGTGCTGGCCAGGTAGTGCTGGGGGACGGGGAGACGCCTGATAGTACTGGAGGACAGGGGTGCTGGCCAGGTAGTGCTGGGGGATGGGGGACTGCCCTGGTAGTGCTGGGGGACGGGGATACTGGCCAGGTAGTGCTGGGGGACGGGTGGACTGGCCAGTTAGTGCTGGGGGAAGGAGGGACTGGCCACATAGTGCTGGAGGATCGGGGGACTGGCCGGGTAGTGCTGGGGGACGAGTTTACTGACCAGCTAGTGCTTGGGACTAGAGTATCGGCCAGGTAAAGCTGAGGGAAGAGGGCTAGAGGCCGAGAAGACCTGGAGTGGCCGAGGAGACATGTAGAGGGCGGGATGGTGACCGAGGAGACCAGAATAGGTTGGGGTAGTGGTCGAGGAGACTTGGAAAAGGCAGGATTACCACTTAATGGATGCGGTAGTGAGGCCGAGATGGTAGCCAGTGAGGTTAGGGGAAGTGGCTAGTGAAGACTGGGGAGGTGGACGGACAGGGCTGGAGTGACAATGAGGACTAGTTTGGTGATCATTGAGGACTGATGTCGTGACTATTAAGGGCTGGGAGGTGAACAGGTAAGGCTGGGATGATGACGAGTGAGGGCTATGGAGGTGGTCCATGAGGCCTAGGAAGTTGATATTAGGGAAGACTTGGATTTTGGCGAGTGAGGGCAGAGGCAGTGACCAGTAAGGGCCAAGGTAGTGACCAGTGAGGGCCGAGATAGTGACCAGTGAGGGCCGGGGTAATGACCAGTGAGGGCCTGGATAGTGACCAGTGAGGGCCGGGATAATGAACAGTGAGGGATAGGGTAGTGACCAGTGAGGGCCGGGATGGTGACCAGTGAGGGATAGGGTGGTGACCAGTGAAGGATAGGGTAGTGACCAATGAGGGTTGGAGAGGTGCCAGCAAAGTCTAGAGTAATGACCAGTAGGCGACTGGTTGGAAATGGGACGGAGGCCTCTCCCTGGGTGTTAGGGTGGTGGCCATGATGAGCCAAGAAGGGCTGGGATGGTACCCATTGAGGGCTGAGTTGTTGGCGTCAAAGAGCCAAAGGAGGGCCGCGAAGGTGACTAGTAAGGGCTGGGGTAGTGGTAAGTGTGAACTGGAAAGGTGACCAGTGAGGGTTGGAAAGGTAGTCAGGGCATAATTGATTACCAGTAAGGGCTGGGATGATCACTCGTGAGGGATAGTATGATGACTATTGTGGTTGGTATGGTGGCCTGTAAGGGCTAAAATGGTGGCCAGTGAGGGCTGGAATTGTAACCAGTGACGGTGAGAATAGTGGCCAGTGAGGCCTTGTACGGATACCAGTGAGGGCGAGAATGGTGAGAGTGAGAGCTGGAATGGTGTTGGTGAGAGCTTGTATAGTGACCAGTGAAGGCTATAATGATGATGTCCAGTGAAGGCTGAGAAGGTGACAAGTAAGGCCTAGAAAGGCGAGGCCAGGGGAGGGCTGGGATGGTGGCCAGGAAGGCCTGAGGAGGTGGCTAGTGAGGGCTGGGATGGTGGCCAGGAAGGCCTGAGGAGGTGGCTAGTGAGGGCTGGGATGGTGGCCAGTGAGATCTTAGGTAGTGGCCAGGCTGAGCTAGGGAGAGATAGGTTGGTGGCCAGTAATAGGCGGGAGGCTGATCAGGGATCGCTAGGACGTGGCCGGGAAGGGCTGGATGGTGACCAGAAGAGCTGGGATGCTGCCTAGTGAGGATTATGATGATGCCCACTGAGGGCTGGGGTGATGCCTAGTGAAGGCTGGAGTGATTCCAAGTGAGGGTGAGGATGATGATTAGTGGTGGCTGGGATGATGCATGTGAGATCTGGAATGATGTCCAGTGAAGGCTGGATAGTTATGAATAAGGGTTGGGATGATGTCCAGTGAGGACTGGAACGATGCCCAGTGAGGGCTGTAATGATGACCAATAAGGGCTAGAATGATGACCAGTGAGGGCTGGAATGATGACTAGTGAGGGCTGGAATGAAGATCAATGAGGGCTGGGTGGCTATCATTAAGAGTTAGGATGGTGCTTAGTAAGGGCTGGAATGATGACCAGTGAGGGCTGGAATGATGACTAGTGAGGGCAGGGATGATGACCAGTAAGGGCTGGATAGTTATCAAAAAGTTCTGGGATGATGCTTAATAAGAGCTGGAATAATGACCAGTGAGGGCTGGAATGATGACTAGTGAGGGCTGGGATGAATACCAATGAGGGCTGGAATGATGACCAGTGAGGGCTGGAGTGATGACTAGTGAGGACTGGGATGAATACCAGTGAGGGCTGGAATGATGACCAGTGAGGGGCTGGGACGATGACCAGTGAAGGCCGGGATAGTGACCAGTTAGGGATATGATGGTGACCAGTGAGGGTAGGGATGATGACTGGTGAGGGCCTTATAGTTATCAATAAGGTTTGGTATGATGCTTAGTGAGGGCTAGGAAGGTGACCAGTTAAGGCTGGGATGATACTTGGTGATGGTTAGGAGGTTGACCAGTGAGGGCTAGGATGGTGACCAGTGAGATTTGGGATGATGCCCAACAAAGGTTGGAATTATAACCAATCAGGACCAGGATAATGCCCAGTAAGGGCTAGGATGATACCCAGTGAAGGTTAGGATGTTGACCAGTGAAGAAGGAATGGAATGATGACCAGTGAGGACTGGGATGATGAATGGTGAGGAATGGATGGTGACCGGTGAAGGCTGGTTTGGTGACCAGTGAGAGCTGGGATGGTGACCAGTTAGGTATGCGATAATGCTTAGTGAGGGCTGGAATGATGATCAGTAGGAGCTAGGATGGTGCCCAGTGAGGGCCGGGATAGTAAATAGGACTAGGATGTTGCCTAGTAAGGGCTAGAATAATGCCTTGTGATGGCTAGAATGATGCCTTGTGAAGGCCAGAATGATGACTAGTAGGGCTGCAATGGTGACCAGTGAGGGCTGGGATGATTATTGAAGGCTGAGTTAATGACCAGTGAGGGCCGGGATGACGAATAATGAGAGCTGGGATACTGCCTTTTGAGGACTGGGATGTTATTTAGTGAGGGCTGAGATGGTGACCAGTTAGGGATGGGATGGTAATTTGTGAGGGTTGGGATGATGACCACTTAGGGCTGGGATGATGACCAGTGAGTGCCACGATGATGACCAGTGAGGGGCTGGGACGATGATCAGTGAAGGTCGGGATGGTGACTATTTAGGGATATGATGGCGACCAGTGAGGGTAGGAATGATGAACAGTGAGGGCCAGGATGATGACCAATGAGGGCTGGGATGATGACCAGTGAGACCTGGAATGATGAACAGTGAGGGGCTGGGATGATGACCGGTGAGGGCCGGGATGATGATCAGTTAGGGATGGGATTGCGATCAGTGCGGTCGGGATGATGACCAGTGAGGGCCGGGATGATGACCAGTGAGAACTGGGATGATGACCAGCGAGAGCTGGGATGATGACCTGTAAGAGCCGGAAGGGTGACCAATGAGAGCTGGGATGGTGACCAGTGAGGGGCTAGGATAGTGACCAGTGAGGGCTGAGATGATGACCCATGAGAGCTAGGACGATGACCAGTGAGCGCTGGAATGATGACCAGTAAGAGCTGGGATGATGACCGATGTGAGCTGGTATGATGAACAGTGAGAGCTGGGATGATGACCAATGAGAGCTGGGATGGTGACCAGTGAAGGTTGGGATGATGACCAGTGAGAGCCGGGATGGTGACCAGTGAGGGCCGAGATGATGACCAGTGAGAGCTAGGATGGTGACCAGTGAGGATTGGGATGATGACCAGTGAGAGCTGGGATAATGACCAATGAGAGCTGGGATAGTGACCAGTGAGGATTGGGATGATGACCAGTGAGGGCTGGGATGATAACCAGTGAGAGCAGAGATGGTGAACAGTGAGGGCTTTGTTGATGACCAGTGAGATAGGTCAGTGACCAGTGAAGGTTGGGATGATGACCAGTGAAAGCCAGGATGATTACCAGTGAGGGCCGGGATGATGACCAGTGGGGGCTGGGATGATGACCATTGAGGGCCGGAATGATGACCAGTGAGAAGTGGAATGATGACGAGAGCTGGGATGATACCCATTGACGATTGGGATATTGACCAGTAAGGACTCGGATGGTGATCAGCGAGGGTTGGGATAGTGACCAGTGGGGGCTGGGATGATGACCAATGAGAATTTAGGACTGGAATGTTGACCAGTAAGGGCTGGGATAGTGACCAGAAAGGGCTGAAATAATGACCAGCAAAGGCAGGGATGGTAACTAGTGAGCTCTGGGGTGGTGACCGGTGAGGTCATGGATGGTTCCTTGCGAGAGCGAGAAATGATGACCAGTGAGGGGCTAGGGTGGTGACCAGAAAGGGCTTAGATAGTGCCTTGTGAGGGTTGGAATGATGAGCGGTGAGGGTTATGGCAGTCCCCAGTGAAACTTAGAGAGGTGGCCTGTTAAGGTTAGGGAAGGTGACCAGTGAGGGATGAGGAGGTGACCTGTGAGGTGCTAGGTAAATTGACCAGTAAGAGCTAGGGAGCTGGCTAGTTAGGGCTAGGGACACGACCGGTGAGGGCTAGGGAGGTTGCAGTGAGGACTGGAACGATGACCAGTTATAGGTGGAGGATGTTGGACAGTCCACCAGCGGCAGGTGGAGGCATTCAGCGGCCCAAGCTTGATATTGAAAGATAAAGGAAGTGGAAATTACAGGCACAGGAGGAGTGGAGGTGGGTGGGTGAGGAGACAGTGAGGGGAGAGTGAGTGAGTGTGAAGGAGGCAAGCAGGTGTGGCCGACGACGACGCTGGAGAAGAGTGCACAGCCACACTTGAGGACGACGAAGGACCCGCTCAGAACACAAGGGAGTGCGGGAGACTATGACGTAAACCATGGCCCCCGCTGGAGTGGACGTGATCATGATGACCCGTTGGTGATATGACGTCACAGTGAGCATTACGTGTCCGGGTCATGCAAGGTGACCCGTCAGGATGGAGGCTGGTTCAGTTCATAGCATTTGCTACTGCTGGTGACCTGACGGTACCGGCTCAGGTCACGGTACTGCAGGTGACCTGACGGTACGTCTCCCCAGGTCATAAGGCATTGGGGGGGGGGGGGTGACTGACAGGGGTCAAAGATGAAGCTAGAGCTGAGGGAGAAGCGGGGAGTTTGGTCCCTGCCCCAGGGAGTTGTGGTGATTAATACAGGGAGATCAGGGAGGGAAAGTGATGATGGAGACGGAAAAGTAGGGAAAGGGAAGTGATAATGGAAACAAGGAGGGGAGGGTGAAGGAAATGATTTTGGAGACAGGGAGGGTAGGGAGAGAGAAATAATTATGGGGACAGGGGGAATAGGGAGGGAAAGTGCTGATGGAGACAGAGAGGGTAGGGAAATGGAAGTGATGATGGTTACAGGGGGGTTAGGGAGATGGAAGTGATGATGGACATCAAAGAGGGTAGGGAGAGGGAATGATGATGGAGGCAGGGAGGTTAGGGAAGCGAGAGTGATTATGGAGACAGGGAGGGAAGGGAGAGGGAAGTGATGATGGAGACAGGGAGGATAGGGAGAGGAAGTGATGATGGAGACAGAGAAGGTAGGGAAAAGGAAGTTATGATGGAGACAGGGAGGGTAGGAAGAGGGAAGTGACGATGGAGTCAGGAAGGGTAAGGTGGGGAAAGTGATGATGGAGACAGGGAGTATAAGGAGAGAGAAGTTATGATGGAGAGAGAGAGAGAGAGAGGATAGAGAGAGGGAAGTGGTGATGGAGGCAGGGAGGGTAGGGAGAGGAACATAATGATGGAGACAGGGAGGGTAGGGAGGGAGAAGTAATGATGGAAGCAGGGAGGCTAGAAAGAGGAAAGTGATGTTGGAGACAGGGAGGGTAGAGAGGGGGAAGTGATGGTGGAAACAAGGAGAGTAGAGAGAGAGAAATGATGATGGAGACAGGGAGTGAAGGGAGAGAGAAGTGATGATGGAAACAGAGAGGGTAGGGCGAGGGATGTGATGGTGGGGACAGGGAAGGTAGGACGAGGGAAGTGATGATGGAGACAGGGAGGATAGGAAGAGAGAAATAATGATGGAGACAGGGAGGGTAGGGATTTGGAAGTGATGATGAAAACAGGAAGGATAGGGAGAGGTAAGTAATTATGGAGACAGGGGGGATAGGGAGAGGGAAGTGATAATGGAGACAGGGAGGGTAGGGAGAGGAAAATGATGACGGAGACAGGGAGGGAAGGGAGAGAGAAGTGATGATGGAGACAGGGAGGGTAGGATTTGGAAGTGATGAAAGAGACAGGGAGGACAGGGGGAGGGAAGTGATGATGGAGACAGGGGGATAGGGGGAGTGAAGTGATAATGGAGACAGGGGGATAGGGAGAGGGAGATAATGATGGAGACAGGGAGGATAGGAAGAGGAAGTGATGATGGAGACAGGGAGGGTAATGAGAAGGAAGTGATGAAGGAGGGTAGCTATTGGGAAGTGATGATGGAGACAGGGAGGATGGAAAGGGGGGAGTGATGGTGGAGATAAGGAGGCTAGGGAGAGGGAAATGATGATGGAGACAGAGAGGGTAGGGCGGGGGAGGTGACGATGGAGACAAGGAGGGTAGCGAGGGGGAAGTGGTGATGAAGGTAGGGAGGGGGAAGTGATGATGGAGACAGGGAGGGTGTTTCAGTAATAAAAGATAACGACAGGTGTACCAGCATAAAGGCATGTTGACCCTCAGTGAGGCCGGGTCCTCCCTGCAGACTGAGCTCAGCGCTAGAGGGAGGAGGGGCGGTGTATGGGCCCGTATGGAGGCGAGCCGGCCGGAGGTGCGAGGAACACAGGATGATGTTCGCGTGTGGGGAGTGAGCTGGTTGGCAGTGGTGGGTGGTGGAGCAGGAGGAAGAGCGTCTGTCCTTGAGACTGCTGAGGCACAGCAGCAGGTGAGGCGATCGTGAGCGGCGGCCGGCAGTGTAGTGGACAACCACGGAAGACAGGATGTACAACGCCACAGCTTGAGGAGGCGGGGAACTTGGAGAAGGCAGGACCGAGACAGTGTGAACAGGAACTGGGAGGTAGTGGTCTGGTCTGCCCACCACCTCATTCATGACACTGACCAGGAAGAATAAGAGACCCAAGACAGAGAAGGGGGAAGGCTGTAAAAGGGAGCTTTGGCGAGAAAAATCAAATGCCAGAATTTGTCATGGAGGGAGGGAGGACAAGGGGAGGAAAGGGTGAGGGGATTATCTGAAGGAAGTTAAAAGGGAAGGACTCATGTGGGCAGGAAGACTAAGACAAGATGTGAATGAGGAATAGTGATGGAGAGAGACGAAGGGAGCATACTGATGGAATTTGTAGTGTAGGGGAGGGGAAATGATATTGGAGGGGGAAGATAACGGAAAGGGAGGAGACAGATGAAGGGATGGTCGGGTGGAAGAAGTAACTGTAAAGAGAGATACAAGGGAAGAATTAAGGAAGGTGAGGAATGTTAGGATCAGGGAGAGTGGAGAGGGAGAAGTGAGAGTACAAACAAGTTAAGGGAGTGAGAAAGTGATCATTTAGAGACTGGGGGTGTTGGGAGGGAGCAGTGCGGGCTGAGGCAGACTTTGAAGACGGTAGAGAGACGGGGGGAAAGTGTCCAAGGCGTAGTGAGAGTGGAGTCAGTGTAGGAAAGGGAGAGGTAATGAGGGAGAGAGACTAAAGGAGAATATACAGGGGAAGGAGGTGACGAAGACAGGCAGGCGCAGAAGTCTGGGAAGAAAGTGGTGATGAAGACAGAGGCAAGAACTGAAGGTAGATAAGTCAGAATACTAGACAGAGGCACCGAGGGAGGATGGCAACTGGGAATGAAAGATAGAAAAACAGGTCAAGGAAGGATCAGATGTCAGGTTGACTGGCCCGGGGGAGGGGAGGGTAGGGAGGGAGTTGGGGGCAGACCCCCGAGGACAGGTGGAGGAAGTGTGGGAGAGGCGTCGGTG
>JAYMFT010000028.1:149117-171682 GCA_038088735.1 Panulirus argus | reverse complement strand
GTCCATGCGGGGTGCGGGTCACTCAGTGTTGCCAGCAGCACCGAGCCGGTGACTTGCTTCCCGCGGATTAAGACATATATTACTGAAGCCTTGACGGGCCTACGAAGGGATTCCTATAAATTAGGTGAGGAGTGACGTGGTTATGGGGGCGGCCAGCCTGAGTTATGGGCGGGGGTGGCAGGCTTGGTCACGTGATGGATGTAGGCCTGCACCGTTCTGCATCTGTGGCTTGGTCAGCCTACACTCACCTCCAAGACCGGGCCATCATGGACCAGGCTACCCTGGTGGACCAGCTCTGGACTTGGGGATACCCTGGGGGAGGGAGGGAGGTCTGGAGCTACTTCCTAAGGAGCAGTGAGTTGCACGTGGAAGGATCTTTGCGACAAGTAACGATCGGGAGTAGGGAACAGAGGCGAAAAGTTTCAGGGTGGCCACTCCTGTCACTGCTACATAGTCTCCCCCCATGACTGGCTGGGGTCTGGGGAGAAGTCCAGCTATCTCAGTCAGAGGAGGGAGGGGGAGAAGAGAAGCTGTGTTGGGGAGGATGGGCGGCCTACCGGCTGAGGGAGGAGGAGGGAGACCGCCTCTGTGTCAGTCTTGCTGTCATATTCCTGACCTTGTTTATAACAGCCACAGGCAAGCAGACGTTGCGAGGCAGTGGTGGGTGGGCGGTGTGTGAGACCCGCCAGCCAGTGGTTCACGGGGATGTACAGGTGGGGATGTGGGCGGTGTGTGAAGGCGCTCAGGGAACCACTAATTAATCCACGCGACACTAGACCATTGCCAGCAGAGAATGGAATACATTTTCCACGGCAGGAGCGGCGGTGGGCCGAAGCAAGACGCTCGGGCCTAAGAAAGGATATTCCCAGCCTAATGAAGGTGTGCAGGACAAGATAACAACAAAATTATACTTCTGACATTCTCACCGGCGACTGAGGTGGCCAGGGACTGAGAGGGAGAGATGCGACTGGAGATTGGCCGGGGGGGAGGGGGGATGTGTTGTGGTGTTGTGCTAGGGGGCCAGGGAAGTGGTGTTGTGTGGGGGTCCAGGCTAGTGGTGTAGGGCTGGGGACCAGGCTAGTGGTGTTGTGCTGGGGCTCCAGGCTAGTAGTGTTATGATAGGGGGTCAGGCTAGTGGTGTTGTGCTAGAGGATCAGGCTAGTGGTAATGTGCTAGTGGGTCAGGCTAGTAGTGTTGTGATAGGGGGTCAGGCTAGTGTTGTTGTGCTAGGGGGTCAGGCTAGTGGCGTTGTGCTAGAGAATCAGGCTAGTGGTGATGTGCTAGCTGGTCAGGCTATTAGTGTTGTGATAGGGGATCAGGCTAGTGGTGTTGTGCTAGGGGTCAGGCTATTGGTGTTGTGCTGGGGGTCCAGGCTAGTGTTGTTGTGCTAGGGGTCCAGAGTGTTGTGCTGGGGGTCAGGCTAGTGGTGTTGTGCTGGGGGTCAGGCTAGTGGTGTTGTGCTGGGAGTCCATACTAGTGGTGTTGTGCTTGGGGTCAGGCTAGTGGTGTTGTGCTAGGGGGTCAGGCTAGTGATGTTGTGCTAGGGGGTCAGGTTAGTGGTGTTGTGCTAGAGGATCAGGCTAGTGGTGATGTGCTAGTCAGGCTGGTAGTGTTGTGATAGGGGGTCAGGCTAGTGGTGTTGCGCTATGGGTCAGGCTAGTGGTGTTGTGCTGGGGATCCAGGCTAGTGGTGTTGTGCTAGGAGGTCAGGCTAGTGGTATTGTGCTAGAGTATCAGGCTAGTTGTGATGTGTTAGCGGGTCAGGCTAGTAGTGTTGCGATAGAGGGTCACGCTAGTAGTGTTATGATAGGGGGTCAGATTAGTAGTGTTATGATAGGGGTCAGGCTAGTAGAGTTATGAAGGGGAGTCAGGCTAGTAGAGTTATGATAGGAGGGTCAGGCATGTATTGTTATGATTGGGGGTCAGGCTAGTAGTGTTATGATAGGGGGTCAGGCTAGTAGTGGTATGATAGGGGGTCAGGCTAGTAGTGTTGTGATAGGGAGTTAGGCTCGTAGTGTTATGATAAGGGGTCAGGCATGTATTGTTATGATAAGGGGTCAGGCTAGTAATGTTATGATGGGGGTCAGGCTAGTAGTGTTGTGATAAAGGGTCAGGCTAGTAGTGTTATGGTAGAGGGTCAGGTTAGTAGTGTTACGATAGGTGGGTCAGACTAGTAGTGTTATAATTGGGGGTCAGGCAAGTAGTGTTATGATAGGGGTCAGGATAGTAGTTTTGTGATAGGGGGTCAGGCTAGTAGTGTTGTGATGGGGGTTAGGTTAGTAGTGTCATGATAAAGGGTCAGGCTAGTAGTGTTACGATAGATAGGTCAAGCTAGTTATGTTATGATAGGGGTTCAGGCTAGTGGTGTTGTGATAGGGGGTCAGGCTAGTAGTGTTATGGTAGAGGGTCAGGCTAGTAGTGTTACTATAGGTGGGTCAGGCAAGCAGTGTTATGATAGAGGGTCAGGCTATTGGTGTTATGATGGGAGTTCTAGCTAGTAGTGTTGTGATAGGGGGTCAGGCTAGTAGTGTTATGGTAGAGGGTCAGGCTAGTAGTGTTATGATAGGGGGTCAGGCTAGTAGTGTTATGTTAGGGGGTCAGGCTTGTAGTGTTATGATAGGGAGTCAGGCAAGTAGTGTTATGATACGAGGTCAGGCTAGTAGTGTTATGATAGGGGTTCAGGCTAGTAGTGTTGTGATAGGGGGTCAGGCTAATTGTGTTATGGTAGAGGGTCAGGTTAGTAGTGTTACGATAAGTGGGTCAGGCTAGTAGTGTAGTGATAGGGGGTCAGGCAAGTAGTGTTATGATAGGGGGTCAGGATAGTAGTTTTGTGATAGGTGGTCAGGCTAGTAGTGTTGTGATAGGGGTCAGGCTAGTAGTGTTATGGTAGAGGGTCAGGCTAGGAGTGTTACTATAGATGGGTCAGGCTAGTAGTGTTATGATAGGGGGCCAGGCTCGTAGTGTTATAATAGGGGTTCAGGCTAATAGTGTTGTGATAGGGGGTCAAGCTAGTAGTTTTATGGTAGAGTGTCAGGCTAGTAGTGTTATGATAGGTGAGTCAGGCTAGTAGTGTTATGATAGATGGTCAGGCTCATAGTGTTATGATAGGGTTTCAGGCTAATAATGTTGTCGTAGGGGGTCAGGCTAGTAGTGTTATGGTAGAGAGTCAGGCTAGTAGTGTTATGATAGGGGGTCAGGCTAGTAGTATTATGATAGGGGGTCAGGCTCGTAGTGTTATGAAAGGAGGTCAGGCCAGTTTTGTTATGACATGGGATCAGTCTAGTAGTGTTATGATAGGTGGTCAGGCTAGTAGTGTTATGATAGGGGGTCAAGCTAGTAGTGTTATTATAGGGAGTTATTCTAGTAGTGTTGTGATAGAAGGTCAGGCTAGTTGTGTTGTGATAG
Organism: Panulirus argus; assembly: GCA_038088735.1. NCBI lineage: Eukaryota > Metazoa > Arthropoda > Malacostraca > Decapoda > Palinuridae > Panulirus > Panulirus argus. Next base: position 168,278 of record JAYMFT010000028.1, on the reverse strand, counting down.
GGCGTCAGGCTAGTAGTGTTATGGTAGATGGTCAGGCTAGTTGTGTTACGAAAGGTCTGTCAGGCTAGTATTGTTATGATAGGAGGTCAGGCTCGTAATGTTATAATAAGGGATCAGGCTAGTAGTGTTATGATAGGGGTCAGGCTAGTAGTGTTATGATAGGGGGTCAGGCTAGTAGTGTTATGATAGAGGGTCAGGCTAGTAGTGTTATGATAGGGGGTCAGGCAAGTAGTGTTATGAAATGGGGTCACGCTAGTAGTCTTATGATAGGGGGTCAGGATAGTAGTGTTATTATAGGGGGTCAGGCTAGTAGTGTTATGATAGGGGTCAGGCTAGTCGTGTTGTTATAGCGGGTCAGGCTAGTGGTGGTGTGGTAGAGGGTCAGGCTAGTAGTGTTATGATAGATAGTCAGGTTAGTAATGTTATGATAGGGGGTCAGGCTAGTAGTGTTATGATATGGGGTCAGGCTAGTAGTGTTATGACAGGGAGTCAGGCTAGAGGTGTTATGATAGGGAGTCTGTAGTGTTATGATAGTGGGTCAGGCTAGTAGTGTTTCTATAGGGGGTCAGGCTAGTAGTGTTATGATAGGGGGTCAGGCAAGTAATGTTATGATAGAGGGTCAGGCTAGTGGTGTTATGATAGGGGTCAGGCTAGTAGTGTTATGACATGGGGTCACGCTAGTAGTGTTATGATAGGGGTCAGGATAGTAGTGTTATTATAGGGGATCAGGCTAGTAGTGTTATGACATGGGGTCACGCTAGTAGTGTTATGATAGGGGTCACGATAGTAGTGTTATTATAGGGGATCAGGCTAGTAGTGTTATGATAGTGGGTCAGGCTAGTAATATTATGATAGGGGGTCAGGCTAGTAGTGTTATGATAGGGGGTCAGGCTAGTAGTGTTATGACAGGGAGTCAGGCTAGTGGTATTATGATAGGGGGTCAGGGAAGTAGTGTTATGGTAGTGGGTCAGGCTAGTAATGTTATTATAGGGAGTCAGGATAGTAGTGTTATGATAGGGGGTCAGGCAAGTAGTGTTATGATAGTGGGTCAGGCTAGTAGTGTTATGATATTGGCTCAGGCTAGTAATGTTGTGATAGGGTTCAGGCTAGTAGTGTTGTGATAAGGGGTCAGGCTAGTAGTTTTATGGTAGAGGGTCAGGCTAGTAGTATTACGATAGGTTGGTCAGGCTGGTAGTGTTATGATAAGGGGTCAGGCTCGCAGTGTTTTGATAGGGGGTCAGGCTCGTAGTTTTGTGATAGGGGGTCAGGTTAGTAGTGTTATGGAAGAGGGTCAGGCTAGTAGTGCTACGATTGGTGGGTCAGGCTAGTAGTGTTATGATAGGGGGTCAGGCTCTTAGTGTTATGATAGGGGGTCAGGCTCTTAGTGTTATGATAGGCGGTTCAGGCTAGTAGTGTTGTGATAGGGGGTCAGGCTAGTAGTGTTATGATAGAGGGTCAGGCTAGTAGTGTTACGATACGTGGGTCAGGCTAGTAGTGTTATGATAGGAGGTCAGGCTAGTAGTGTTATGACATGGGGTCACGCTCCTGGTGTTATGATAGGGGTTCAGGCTAGTAGTGTTATGACATAGGGTCACGCTAGTAGTTTTATGATAGGGGGTCAGGCTAGTAGTGTTATGATTGGGTGTCATGCTAGTAGTGTTATGATACGGTGTCAGGCTAGTAGTGTTATGATAGGGTGTCAGGCTAGTAGTGTTGTGATAGGGGGTCAGGCTAGTAGCGTTGTGATAGGGGGTCAGGCTAGTAGTGTTATGGTAGATGGTCAGGTTAGTAGTGTTACGATAGGTGGGTGAGGCTAGTAGTGTTATGGTAGGGGGTCAGGCTCGTGATGTTATGATAGGGGGTCAGACTAGTAGTGTTGTGATAGTGTGTCAGGCTAGTAGTGTTATGGTAGAGGGTCAGGCTCGTAGTGTTATGATAGGGGGTCAGGCTATTAGTGTTATGATAGGAGGTCAGGCTAGTAGTGTTATGATAAGGGGGTCAGGCTGGTAGTGTTATGATAAGGGGTCAGGCTAATAGTGTTATTATAGGGGGTCAGGCTAGTAGTGTTATGATATGGGTCAGGCTAGTAGTGTTATGATATGGGTCAGGCTAGTAGTGTTATGATAGCTGGTCAGGCTATTAGTGTTGTGATAGGGGGTCAGGCTAGTAGTGTTATGGTAGAGGGTCAGGCTACTAGTGTTATGATAGGGGTCAGGCTGGTAGAGTTATGATAGGATGGTCAGGCTGGTAGAGTTATGATAGGGGGTCAGGCTAATGGTGTTATGATAAGGGGTCAGGCTAGTAATGTTATGATAGGAGGTCAGGCTAGTAGTGTTATGATAAGGGGTCAGTCTAGTAGTGTTATGATAGGGGGTCAAACCAATAGTGTTATGATGAGGGTTAGGCTAGTAGTGTTATGATAAGGGGTCAGGCTAGTAGTGTTATGATAGGGTAGGTCAGGCTACTAGTGTTATGATAAGGGGGTCAGGGTAGGTGGTCGTGCTAGTGGTGCTGTGTCAGGAATGAGGTTAAGTTTTGCTTCTGCATGGAGGTGGGTTGAGGGAGGGGTACATCTGGCTATGGTGAGAGTCGGGTGGTCACCAGGGGTGGTAGGTGGATATACAGTGTGGCAATGCCATTGCACCACACTTAGGAGGAAACAGGCTCTGGGAGGTGCCCGTCGTCATACCTGGGGAGGGGGGGGAGGCAGGGGAAGATCATACCGGAGAACATTCCCCCAAACCGAGGGAGAGTGTAGCAGGGTCATTTTAAGGGAGCCATACAAAGGTCGGGAGGAGGGGAAAGCCATTTTCAGGGAACCACGTGGTCTGGGGAAGCCGCGTCTGGCTAGTGTTGGCTGATGGAAACAATAATCATCCGGGAAATAATTATAACTAACGTTGATGTCAGTAATTCATCATATTTATAATCATCTGCCGATTCTCATAACATTTTCCTGTTGCATTTTCTGGACGATTGTGTTCCATAACGCTGGCTAATGTTGGGCACCGCCGGGTGAGTGTCCAGTGAGGGGGTGGGGGATTTTGCCGAGTGTGACGGGGGGTAGCTGAGTAGCGGACCTCTGTCAGGCCGACAGCCTGATTTTGTTAACCCCCCGAGGAAGGAGATATAGGAGGAGGCAGCCCGACACTCTCGCTCCATCACGCCTTTTGAATATTCGCTCGACCGCTCAATGACCCCGCGGACAAAAAATTTGTTTTCGTCTTTACATTAAGGACCCTTGATCGATACCCCTGGGATGTAGCCAGCCAGCTACGTCTCGTGCCGGATATTGTTATTGCTTTTAAGCCAATTAATTGAGACGTGCAGCTTTCTTTTAATGCCGCCATTAAAGAAGTTATAGGGCAGTAAGAGAGAACAACGAATTTCGTACATTTTTTGGTGAAAATATTCCGACCGATACTGTGAGGGAGCGTGATTGTAAACATGCTCGCCTCTCCCGGGCTGTCGGCTCTACGGGCCTCGGTAAATGGATCTGCGAGCTGGCCGGACGTATGACAAATCGGCGCACTTATAAACTGGTCTGGCAATGGGGTTGAAAATTCACGCAGGGTGTGTGTTTGAGTTTGGACCGGCGCCCCCTCCCCGGCCGCCTCTCTCCCTAATGGACCCGCAGACGAGTTGTACAATCCTTGACTACACTTTGCCCGTGATGGCCATAACCACGTTGAAAAGATGGATGATATTAGAGGTTATATGTTTTAACTGGCCGGAGTATTAGCATGTTGGGGTAAGCGGGGATGGAGCAGAGTGGAGAACGTGTGTTTGATTTTGGGCTGGGACCTTCACCGACCGTCTCTAATGGAGGGAGGGGGGACAGGACCTGTGGTGGCTGCCAGCCTGGCCATCTCTGTGGACGCCCCTCCTGCCGGACACACCACCAACTCTGCCATTAACGTCCACATATTATACGCACAACTCAGACACGCTCGTCGTAAGTGCCTTCGTCAAAAGTGCAGCCAAAGTAGAGGGCGGAGAGTGACAAAAACAAAAATCGTATCACGCCATCGCTTTCCCATTCATCACAGCCTGAAGAGAAGTTACCAGCCGAGGTAGCCAACGGAAAATCTACTTTAGAATTACTAAGATATTGTCGGCTGTCTTTATTACTTTCAGCATAACAAATGAATCAATAACTGTTACTGGATTTGATGGTGAGAGAGGGAGGCGAGCGGCACGCGACCACTGACGGAGGCGGGCTGCTCACCGCACCGTGGGTGCCTACCCAACTCTCCGCTACACTCACGGAAACCTTAGTCCTCACGTTCACCCGTCGCACTTACCGGATTAAGCCATCGCACTCAAGAGTTTAAGTCGTTGTACTTGAGTCGCAACTCATTGTGTTCGGGTCGGCTTAGGGATAGACGTGTAACGTGCTGTGCTGGTGGGACACTGTGGACATTACTGCTTCCCCGCCGCTACCGGAGGACTGTGGGCTTGACGTTACCTGTCTCTCTTAAGCTGCAGCTCTAACAGCAAGACTGTACCACACTGTATGTCCTATACACATGGCACACCTACTGCACAGCTCTAACATAGCAGGAGTGTGTCCCACCCTTGGTCTTCGACACCTGTAGCACCCACTACACACAGCAGGAGTGTGTCCCACCCTTGGTCCTCGGCTCCTGTCGCACCCACTACACACAGTAAGAATATGTCCCACCCTTTGTCCTCGGCACCTGTCGCAGCCGCTACACACTACAGGAGTGTGCCCCACCTCTGGTCCCGGCCACAACTTCTAAATTCCGTAACTTATCTTAATCATTACAAAGCAAGGGGAGAGGGAGGTAATGTTTGGCACGTGAGGGGAGATAGAGTGCTTAGTGATTCTTTACTTGAGGATGTGGCCAGTTAATAAGACGTCAAGGTAGAACCTGTTTCCTACACTCTCTTAGCTAGTTGTGACCTTGTGCCTTTGTCAAGTAAACTGAAGTGTTTTTCTGTCGATTAACAGACATAATGAACTGAGGAATATTCGTGCATGGAGCGCCACTGTGGACTGGACCGCCGGTTGGTTGGTCAGGTAATGGTACTGTGCCCGGGTCACGGGGGATCAGTCTAAGAATAATGGTGGAGGGGGAGGTAGGGTACCAGTGTGGGTCGCGAGGGGTCATTTGTCCTCATGATGACCCCAGTGAGGCCTGGCCGAGGCTGCCGCAACGTTGGGGCCCAAGGATGACTACCTCAACCCTGTTGACTCTACTCTATCACCTCACTACACTGTACTGTATCCACACTGTAACACCACCTAACACCACACTGTATCCACACTGTGCCATCACCTAACACTACACTGTACTGTATCCACACTGTACCATCACCTAACACTACGCTGCACTGTGCCACCACTTAACACTACACTGTAATGTATCCAAACTGTACCATCACCTAACACTACACTGTAATGTATCCACATTATACCATCACCTAACACTACACTGTATCTACACTGTACCATCACCTAACGCTACACCGTACTACATCCACACTGCACCATCACCTAACACTAGCACTGTACTGTATCCACACTGTACCATCACCTAGCATTACACTGTACTACATCCACACTGCATCAGCACCTAACACTACACTATACTGTATCAGCACTGTACCATCAACTAACACTACACTTTACTGTATCCACACTGTACCATCACCTAACACTACACTATACTGTTCCACACTCTACCATCACCTAACACTACACTGCATTGTATCCACACTGTACCATCACCTAATACTACACTGCACTGTACCCACACTGTACCATCACCTAACACTACACTGTATTATATCTAGACTGTACTGTCGCCTAACACTTCACTGCACTGTATCAACACTGTACCATCACCCAACACTACACTGTATTGTATCCACACTGTACCATCACTTAACACTACACTGTATTATATCCACACTATACCATCACCTAAGACTACACTGTACCGTATCCACTTTGTACCATCACCTAACACTACACTGCATTGTATCCACACTGTACCATCACCTAACACAACACTGCGCTGTATCCATACTGTACCATCACCTGACACTACACCGCACTGTATCCACACTGTACCATCACCTAACACTACACGGCATTGTATCCACACTGTACCATCACCTAATTCTACACTGCACTGTATCCACACTGTACCATCACCTAACACTACACTGTATTGTATCCACACTATACCATCACCTAATACTACACTACATTGTATCCACATTACACCATCACCTAACACTACACTGCACTGTATCCACACTGAACTATCGCCTAACACTGCACTCTAACGTATCCAAACTGTACCATCACCTAACACTAACACTGCACTGTATCCACACTGTGCCCTCACCAAACACTACAGTGAATTGTATCCACACTATACCATCACCTAACACTATACTGCATTGTATCCACGCTATACCATCACCTAACACTACACTGTACTGTATCCACACTGTACCATCACCTAACACTGCACTTTATCCACACTGTACCATCGCCTAATACTACACTGCACTGTATCCACACTGTACCACCACCTAGCACTACACTGTATTACATCCACACTATACCATCACCTAACACTACACTGCATTGTATCCACGCTATACCATCACCTTACACTACACTACACCGTATCCACACTGTACCATCACCTAACACTACACTGCACTGTATACACACTGTAACATCACCTAACACTGCATTGTACCGTATCCACACTATACCATCACCTAACACTACACTGTACTGTATCCACACTGTACCATCACCTAACACTACACTGTACTATATCCACACCGTACCATCGCCTAACACTACACTCTACTGTATCCACACTGTACCATTACCTAACACTACACTGCACTATATCCACACTGTGCCACCACCTAATACTACACTGTACTGTATCCACACTGTACAATCACCTAACACTACACTGTACTGTATGTACATTGTACCATCACCTAACACTACACTGTATCTACACTGTACCATCGCCTAACACTACAGTGCACTGTATCCACACTGAACCATCACCTAACACTACACTGTACTGTGTCCACACACTATACCATCATCTAACAGTACACCGTACTACATCCACACTGTACCATCACTTAACACTAACACTGTACTGTATCTACACTGTACCATCACCCGACACTACACTGCACTGTTTCCACACTGTACCATCACCTAACACTACACTGTATTGTATCCACACTATACCATCATCTAACGCTACACTCTACTGTATCCACACTGTACCATCACCTACACTACACTGCATTGTATCCACACTGTACCATCCCCTAACACTGCACTGTATCCACACTGTACCATCACCTAACACTACACTGCATTGTATCCACACTGTACCATCACCTAACACGACACTGCACTGTATCCACACTTTACCATCACCAACACTACACTGCACTGTATCCACACTGTACCATCACCTAACACTACACTGTATTGTATCCACACTATACCATCACCTAACACTACACTCAACTGTATCCACACTGTACCATAACCTAACACTACACTGTATTATATCCACACTGTGCCATCACCTAACACTACACTGTGTTATATCCACACTATACCATCACCTAACACTACACTGTACTCTATCCACACTGTACTAGCACCTAACACTACACTGCATTGTATGCACACTGTACCATCACCTAACACTATACTGTATTGTATCCACACTGTACCATCACCTAACACTACACTGTATCCACACTGTACCATTACCTAACAGTACACTGTATCCACACTGTACCATCACCTTACACTACACTGTATCCACACTGTACCATCCCCAAACACTACAATGTACTATATATCCACACTATACCATCACCTAACAATATACTGTACTGTATCCTCACTGTACCATCACCTAACACTACACTGCACTGTATCCACACTGTACCACCACCTAACACTACACTGTATCCACACAATATCGCCACCAAACTGCACTGTACTATATCAACACTGTACCATTACCTAACATTACACTGCACTGTATCCACACTGTACCATCACCTAACAGTACACTGTATCCACACTGTACCATCACCTAATGCTACACTGTACTGTATCCACACTGCATCATCACCTAACAGTGCACTGTACTGTGTCCACACTATATCAACACCTTACACTACACTGTACTGTATCCACACTGCACTATCACCTAACACTTCACTGTACTGTATCAACACTGTATCATCACCTAGCACTACACTGTACTGTATCCACACTGTACCACCATCTAACACTACACTGTACAGTATCCACATTGTAGCATCTCTTAACCCTACACTGTATCCACACTGTACCATAACCTAACAGTACAATGTACTGTATCCACATTGTACCACCACCTAACACTACACTGTACTGTATCCACGTTGTATCATCACCTAACACTACACTGCTATATCCACACTGTACCATCACCCAACACTAACACTGCACTGTATCCACACTGTATCACTACCAAACAGTACACTGTACTGTATCCACACTGTACCATCACCTAACACTACACTGTACTGTAACCACACTGTATCATCACCTAAACTAACACTGCACTATATCCACACTGTACTATCACCCAACACTAACAATGCACTGTATCCACACCGTGCCATCAGCTAACACTACACTGAACTGTATCCACACTTTACCATCACTTTACACTGTGCTATATCCACACTGTACCATCACCTAACACTGCACTGTACTGTATCCATTTGTACCATCACCTGACACTACACTGTACTGTATTCACACTGTACCATCACCTAACACTACACTGTACTGTATACACATTGTACCACCACCTAATACTACGCTATACTCTATCCACTACACTCTACTGTATCCACATTATACCATCACCTAACACTACACTGTACTGTATCTACACTGTACCATCGCCTAACACAACACTGTGCTATATCCACACTGTACCATCACCTAACACTGCAATGTACTGTATCCACACTGCACCATCACCTAACACTACACTGTACTGTATCCACATTGTACCATCACCTATCACTACAGTGCACTACAAGTTCAGCCCACCATCAGCTAACACTACAATACACTACGTCATAACTACACAAGATGATCATATAGCTACGCTTTATCACATCCCCCCCCCCTTCATCACATAACTGAATCACTACATAATACATAGTTACAGTAGAGGTTAGCACATGTGCTAGGATAAGTAGCAACGAGTGGACAATATGATTCTGATGTATTCCTCGTCACAACCTTGCTGTATTCCTCGCCACAACCTTGCTGTACTCCTCGTTACAACCTTCATGTATAACTCGTCACAGCCTTGCTGTACTCCTCGTCAAATCTTTACTCAGTTCCTCGTTACAACCTTGAAGTAATTCTAATCACGACTCTCTTGTATTCCTCGTCACAGCCTCGAAGTATTTCTAGTCATGACTCTCTTGTATTCCTCGTCACAACCTTGATGTACTCCTCGTCACAACCTCGAAGTATTGCACGTCATAATCTTGGTGTATTCCTCGTCACAACCTTTATGTAACCCACCTCACGACCTTCATGTATTCCTTTTCACAACCCTATTTTGTTCCTTCTCATAACCTAGATGTATTCATCACAAACTTGACGTATTTTTCCTCATAACCTTCATGTATTCCTCCTGACAGGCTTAATGTATTTCTCCTCACAACCTTGATATATTTTTCTTAACAACTTTGACGTATTCCTTCTGACAGCCTTGAACTATACCTCCTCATAACCTTGATATATTCATTCTCATAATCTTGATGTATTCCTCCTTACAGCCTTGAACTATACCTCCTCATAACCTTGATGAATTCCTCCTTATAGCCTTGAAATATACCTCCTCATGACCTTGATGTATTCCTCCTTACAGTCTTGAACTATACCTCCTCATAACCTTGATGTATTCCTCCTTACAGCCTTGAAATATTTCTTCTAACAAACATGAAGTACTCCTCCTCATAACCTTGATGTATTCCTTCTTACAGCCTTGAACTACACCTCCTCATAACATAGATATCTTCCTCCTTACAGCGTTGAGCTATTCCTCTTCATAACCTTGATGTATTCCTCCTTACAGCTTTGAACTGTGCCTCCTCATAACCTTGATGTATTCCTCCTTACAGCCTTGACTTATTCCTTCTCATAACCTTGATATATTCCTCCTCATAGCCTTGATGTATTCCTCCTTATACCCTTGAACTAGTCCTCTTCATAACCTTGATTTATTCCTCCTTACAGCCTTGATTTTTTCCTCTTCACAACCTTGATATATTCCTTCTCATAGCCTTGATGCATTCCTCCTTACGGCCTTGAAATATACATCCTCATAACCCTGATATATTCCTCCTCACAACCTTGAGCTATTCCTCCTCATAACTTTGATGTATTCCTTCTTACAGCCTTGAACTCTATCTTCTCATAACCTTGATATGTTCATACCTCCTCATATCCTTCATATATTCCTCGTTACAACCTTGAACTGTTCCTCCTCATAACCTTGATGTATTCCTCCTCATAATCTTGATGTATTCCTCCTAACAGCTCTGAACTATACCTCCTCATAACTTTGATGTAGTCCTCCTTACAACCTTGACTATTCCTCCTCATAACCTTGATGTATTCCTCCTTATAGCCTTGAACTATACCTCCTCATAATCTTTATATATTCCTCCTTACAACCTTGAACTATTCTTGCTCACAACCTTGATGTATTTCTCCTCATAACCTTAAAGTATTCATCCTTACAACCTTGAACTATACTTCCTCATAACCTTGAAGTATTCCTCCTTACAACCTTGAACTGTTCCTCCTCATAACCTTGATATATTCCTCCTTACATTCTTGAACTATATCTCCTAATAACCTTGATGTATTCCTCCTTACAACCTTGAGCTATTCCTCCTCTTAGCCTTTTTATGTATTTCTTCTTACAGCCTTGAACTATACCTCCTCATAACCTTGATGTATTTTTTTCTTTCAGCCTTGAACTATACCTCCTGATAACGTTGATGTATTCCTCCTTACAGCCTTATACTATACCTCCTCATAAATTTGATGTATTCCTCCTTACATTCTTGAACGAATACCTCCTCATAACCTTGATTTATTCCTCCTTACAACCTTGAGCTATTCCTCCTCATGGTCTTTGATGTATTCCTTCTTACAGCCTTCAACTATACCTCCTCATAACCATGATGTATTCCTCCTCAAAACCTTGATGTATTCCTCCTTACAACCTTGAATTATACCTCCTCATAACCTTGATGTATTCATTCTTACAGCCTTGAACTATACGTCCTCATAACAATGATGTATTTCATCTTACAGCGTTGTACTATACCTTCTCATAACATTGATATATTCCTCCTTTCAGCCTTGACCTATACCTCCTCATAACCTTGAACTATACCTCCTCATAACCTTGATATATTTCTCCACGTAACCTTATGAATTCCTCCTTGCAACCTTGAACCATACCTCCGCATAACTTTGATGTATTCCTTCTTACAGCCTTGAACTTTACCTCCTCATAACCTTAATGGATTCCTTCTTTCAGCATTGAACTATAACCTCCTCATAACATTGAAGTATTCCTCCTCATAACTTTGATTTATTCCTTCTTACAACCTTGAAATACACCTCCTCATAATCTTGATGTATTCCTCCTCATAACCTTCAATGTATTCCTTCTTACAGCCTTGAAATGTACCTCCTCATAACCTTGATGTGTTCCTCCTTACAACCTTGAACTATTCCTCCTTATAACCTTGATGTACTCCTCCTCATAAACTTAATGTATTCCTCCTTACAGCCTTGAACTATTCCTCCTCATAACCTTGATATATTTTTCCTTACAACCTTGAACTATACCCTCTCATAACCTTAATGTATTCCTCCTTATAGCCTTGATATATTCCTCCTTACAGCCTTGAACTATACCTCCTCATAACCTTGAAGTATTCCTCCTTACAACCTTGAATTTTTCATCCTCATATCCTTGATGTATTCCTCCTTACAACTTTATACTATTCCTCTTCATAACCTTGATGTATTTCTCCTCATAACCTTGATGTATTCCTCCTTACAGCCTTGAAATATACACCCTCATAACCCTGATTTATTTCTCCTCACAACCTTGAACTATTCCTCCTCATAACCTTGATGTATTCCTCATTTAAAACCTTGAACTATATCTTCTCATAACCTTGATTTATTCATCCTTACGGCCTTGAGCTATACCTCCTCATAACCTTAATGAATTCCTCCTTACAGCCTTGAACTATTTCTCCTCATAACCTTCATGTATTTCTCCTTACAACTTTGAACTGTTCCTCCTCATAACCTTAATGTATTCTTCCTTACAGTCATGAACTATACCTCTTCTTAACCTTGATGTATTCCTCCTTACAGTCATAAACTCTTCCTGCTCATAACCTTGATATATTCCTCCTCATAACCTTTAGGATTTCCTCTTTTTAACCTTAAACTATACCTCCTCATAACCTTGATGTATTCCTCCTTAACGCCTTGAACTATAACTCTTCATAAACTTGAGGCATTACTCCTCATAACCTTGATGTACTCCTCCTTACAGCCTTGACCTATACCTTCTCATAACCTCGATGTATTCCTCCTTACAACCTTGAACTATACCTCCTCATAACCTTGATGTATTCCTCCTTACAACCTTGAACTATTCCTCCTCATAACCTTGATGTATTCCTTCTTACAACCTTGAACTCTTCCTGCACATAACCTTGATGTATTACTCCTCATAATCTTAATATATTCCTCCTTACTGCATTGAATAATACCTCCTCATAACCTTGATGCGTTTTTCCTTTCAACCTTGAACTATGCCTCCTCATAACCTTGATGTATTCTTCCTTACAACCTAGAACTCTTCCTGCTCATAACCTTGATGTATTGCTCCTCACAACCTTGATTATTCCTCCTTACAGCCTTGAACTATACCTCCTCATAACCTTGATGTATTCCTCCTTACAACCTTGAACTATTCCTCCTCATAACCTTGAAGTTTTCCTACTTGAACTCTTCCTGCTCATAACCCTGATGTATTGTTCCTCATAACCTTGATGTATTCCTTCTTACGGTCTTGAACTATACCTCCTCATAAGTTTGATGTATTCTTCCTTACAACCTTGAACCATTTCTCCTCATAACCTTGATGTACTCCTCTGCATAACCTTAATGTATTTCTCCTTACAGCCTTGAACTATATCTCCTCATAACCTTGATATATTCATCCTTACGGCCTTGAGCTATACCTCCTCATACCTTCGAAGAATTCCTCTTTACAACCTTGAACTATTCCTCCTCATAACCTTGAAGTTATCCACCTTGAACTCTTCCTGCTCATAACCTTGATGTATTGTTCCTCATAACCTTGATGTATATTCTTCCTTACAGCCATGAACTATACCTCCCCATAACCTTGATGTATTCCTCCTTACAGCCATAAACTATACCTCCTCATAACCTTGATGTATTCCTCCTTACAACCTTGAACTATTCCTCCTCATAACCTTGATGTATTCCTCCTCATAACCTTGATGTATTCCTCCTCATAACCTTGATGTATTCCTCCTTACAACCTTGAACTATTCCTCCTCATAACCTTGATGTATTCCTCCTTACAGCCAAGAACTGTACCTCCTCATAACCTTGATGTATTCCTCCTTACAACCTTGAACTATTCCTCCTCATAACCTTGATGAATTCCTCTTTACAACCTTGAACTATTTCTCCTCATAACCTTGATGTATTCCTCCTCATAATCTTGATGTATTCCTCTTTACAACCTTGAACTATTCCTCCTCATAACCTTGATGTATTCCTCCTTTCAGCATTGAACTGTACCTCCTCATAACCTTGATTTATTCCTCCTTACAACCTTGAACTATTCCTCCTCATAACCTTCATGTATTCCTCCTTACAGCCATGAACTATACCTCCTCATAACCTTCATGTATTCCTCCTTACAGTCTTGAACTCTTCCTGCTCATAACCTTGATGTATACTTCCTTATAACCTTGAACTATTCATCCTCATACCCTGATGTATTCCTCATCATAACCTTGATGTATTCCTCCCTGCAACCTTGAACTATTCCTCCTCATAACTTTGATGGATTTCTCCTCATAACCTTGATGTATTCCTCCTTACAGCCATGAACTATATCTCCTCATAACCTTGATATATTCCTCCTTACAGCCTTGAACTATACCTCCCCATAACCTTGATGTATTCCTCTTTACAACCTTGACTCTTCCAGCTCATAACCTTGATGTATTACTCCGCATAAACTTGATGTATTCCTCCTTACAGCCTTGAACTATACCTCCTCATAACCTTGATGTATTCCTCCAGATAACCTTGATGTATTCCTCCTTACATTCTTGAACTATACCTCCTCATAACCTTGATGTATTCCTCCTTCCAACCTTGAACTATTCCTCCTCATAACCTTGATATATTCCTCCTCATAACCTTGATGTATTCCTCCTTACAACCTTGAACTATTCCTCCTCATAACCTGATTTATTCCTCCTCATAACCTTGATGTATTCCTCCTTACAAACTTGAACTATTCCTTCTCATAACCTTGATGTATTCCTCCTTACAGCCATGAACTGTACCTCCTCATAACCTTGATGTTTTCCTCCTTACAACCTTGAACTATTCTTCCTCACAACCTTGAACTATTCCTCCTCATAACCTTGATGGATTCCTCCTTACAGCCATGAACTATACCTCCTCATAATCTTGATGTATTCCTCCTTACAGCTTTGAACCATACCTTGCTGTATTCCTCTTTACAACCTTGACTCTTCCAGCTCATAACCTTGATGTATTCCTCCTCATAACCTTGATGTATTCCTCCTTACAACCTTGAACTATTCCTCCTCATATCTTTGATTTACTCCTCATCATAACCTTGACTTATTCCTCCTTACAGCCATGAACTGTACCTCCTAATAATCTTCATATATTCCTCCTTACTACCTTGAACTATTCCTCCTCATAACCTTGATGTATTCCTCCTCATAATTGAAATATAATCCAAATTGATTGCTTTGCGATCGTTTTAGTTTATAGTTTTAAGATACTTATTTTCTCTAGATGTACGTAGAGAGAGCACTTCAGTGACGGTATGGGGGAAGGGCGCATATCTAGGTAGGGGTAGTTGGAGGCCAGTATATAGCGTACAGTGGGTACAGTACATTGACATAGGAGGGTGACAGGCGGGCCCGAGTGGGGCCCAGGGACCGGTCCCCCTTTCCGTCATATGAAGGGGGAGGGGGGGGTCTGTGATACATCAAACACACGATATATGAATACAGGATAGTAAGTGATGCTGACAGCATCATAGGTATGAACGTTTCTGTAACACAACGCAAGAATGAAGAATGTCACTACTTTGTGATTGTGTGTTAGTCTTGACAAGTGTTGTGCAGGTGGCAGCAACAGACGGCAGGTAGCGACAAGAGACAGCTGATGGAGCCCAAGTTGTTGACCCACATAGCCAAAACCCCAAAGCCAAAGCCAAGGCCAAACCCACACCCACAGCCACACAACCACAGCCACACAACCACAGCTGCAGCTGCACATCCATAGCACAGCCGCAACACGCTGAGACACAAGGTCACGGGGACAAGTTGCGAGGGCGTGGACGGGAGCATTACCTGTATCTCCTGGATCATCTGGAGGGAATAAAGGACACATGTCAGAGAAGCCTTCACGATGAGGGTTGGGGCCAGTAGTGGCGTGCCGCAGGCAGGTCCTGGGACCATCGCTTTCCTTGATCAATGGAAATGACTCGTCAGAACACGTAGATCCCTACCTGAATATATTTGCCGATGATGCCAAGGTCAGGAGGAAGGTAAAGAGGGAGGAGGATTGCGTCAGCTCTGGTCTGACACGAGGTTGATGAAATTCAACTCGAGTGAATGCAAATTAGTGACAATGGGGCAGTTGTGAAGGAAAACCTCGCTGTGAATATTATCTAGCGGGAACTTAGCTGCGGGAACCTGTGTGTGAGAGGAACTTAGGAATCGACAATATACCTAACAGGTCAGTAGAACCCCACTGTCTGCTGGCGAATACTAGAATCGTTTTTAAGTTCATGGATTAGGAAATATTGAACAAGCTCTGCATATCCTGCGGGAGGCCAAAACTAGAATATGCTTCTCAAGTTTGGTCACCTACCTTAGAGAAGCACAGCGAGCTAGTAAAGGTGCAGAGGAGGGCAATAATGATGGCATCAGAATTAAGAGAGCTGAGTTGAGGGAAAGGCTGGAGGCCATGAATTTATCCACCATGGAAAAGAAAACGGTAAGGGGCGACCTGATGTTTATAAGCCCTTTTGATGACGTCATCAGCGAACGTTTCTCTGACAGATGTAAACTCAGAACAGCCAGAAGCCATTACATGAAATTACGGAAGAACACTGTACGACAAGATATCAAGAAGTAGTTTTCTAGTATAAGATTAGCGTTTGAATGGAATAAGCTGAGTGATGAAAGAGCGAATGTGGACAACATCAGGAAGTTTGGAAGGAAATACGTTTGTGGAGAAACTTCATTTTGTGGGGCCCCACGAGTGTAGAGCTGCCTCCTGGTGCCGTACCAACTGGTCATCACGGACGTCTTGGATATTATTACTAAAACTCAATTAACATCAACTCCCTGTTTTGCTTTAGAACGCTTAGGTGCATAGACATGTGTGGAAGACCGAAGACTGTAAGAGAGTTGAATGCTGGCAGGGAGGGGCTGGTCTCGTGTTGACCTTGGAGACCTAACGTTTCATTCTCTAACCTCCAATATTTACGTCTTAAAATACTAGACGACAATGAAGTAGAGAAGAAAGTCATCTTGCAACATGGTAGATAAGATCTGGTGTTCCCTGCCTCAGCCTCCACCACCTCGAGACAGTTGAACGTCACCATCAGGAATTAACTCACACAGTCCCTGAGGGAAGGGAAAAGAAGGAGATAAACTCGGAGGAAATCCAGCATATCCAGAATGTGTTGGTGCCAAATTGTCAAACTGTGGGGCGGCGGGCGAGAGGGAACAGCAGGAGCAGCTGCTGGTTCTCACTCCTCCTGTGCCAGTCCCAGGCATTCTTGCCGACGTCGCTCACCCCGAGCTGGCCCTCAGGCCTCGCTCCTACCACCCACACTAGCATGTACACACACACACACACACACACACACACACACACACACACACACACACACACACACACACACACTGAACTCAAGAACACGTACACATCTGTATTTTCCAAACTCGCCTGCGCCTCGCTTGCCTGGCCTTCCACCTTACCCACCACACAGCGGGAAGGAGCCGCTACAGAACGTGCAGAAAAGAGTACTGAAGATTTTATCCCTCTCGCAGCGCCTGTCATGAGACTTTGAACATACTGGGCCTTCCCAATCTCGTCTTCCATCACCCAGGCATCATGCGACAGTTCGGAAGTAAGCTACTGCACCATTCCCGCCGCCCTCACCTCCTATCACGAGAGATCCCTCATCCCCGACTTGCAGTTCACCACCGCAACCGCCTCTAACCGCCTATGCAAAGATGGTACAGACGGGTGCCAGACAGTCCCATCCTAACCACTGTCATCGTCACTGTTGATCACTAGACTGTCACCCCAGTTTTTGTGTCAAGACTGTCCCTTAAAACCCCCTTCCACAACCTTGTAGTTCGACTCTCTGTATCACATGCATTTTCTTTGTATATTTTCAGTCTTTGGCTGCAGTCAATTCAGTGAATCGCAGTGTTACCACTAGTTGTGTACACTTAATTTTCTCTCTCTCTCTCTCCAAGAAGAGACTTTTAACATAATTCATCAACGGAAAGAGGAGAAGCTCATGGAATTCCCTTGTAGACGAATTTAAACCACTGTTATAAAGACACTGGAACTGTAAGCGCGATACAAATGGATCAACAAAGGAAGGAGACAGAAGAAGGGGCAAACATCAGAGATCCTGGAGTCATCATGGACGAGGAAACGGAATATTTCAAAAGAATTTCCATAAGGCGGAACTGTGGAGCCATGAGATGAATGGGAGGATAGTGACAACCTTTGTTGCTAAAGTTGATGATAAAGATATTCAGTGTACATATGAGAGAACTGTATTTTATCGTTTTGTATGTTCACAGGTACACAAGGTGAGGTAGGAAACTAGAAAGAATTCATAAACCTTTGTAATTGAAATTAAGGGAGTGGAACAAGTGAACCTGCAGGAAAGTCTAAAATGCAGCAGTTGTACAGTGTTGACAGACACAGGAATGTATGGTTTATCCATGAAAGTAAATAGAAAACAAAAATCAGATGTATTAAAGCGTATTATTTTCATATATGGGAAGAAACTAAGGCGTTAGACTCCTCGGGAATATGTTAAGAGAATGCCGAACAAAGTTACAAAAATGCCGTGATCGAGAAGCTGTTCAGTTATTTTCACCCAACCCTCGAAAGCACTGAGACATGCAGAAGAATTTCAGGCGGATGGATAAGTAGATTGGCCGATCAACCAGGAAGGGATGATCACAAAAGAAGTGTAGCGGAGGAGGAACACAGAAACACAGGCAAAGACGCGCGGTGCGCGGTAGCCAGCTCTCTGGCATGTCCTTGCCCTATCCACCATCTCGCGTGGACGCCCGTAATACCGAAAGTGAAGTTTAAATATCCACCTAGAAATATGTACAAAAAGTTTGGAGATTTCACGAACTTCCCCAGATTTTTTTCATTTGTATATATATATATATATATATATATATATATATATATATGTATGTATGTATGCATGTATGTATGCATGTATGTATGATGAAAATTCCCTCTCACGTATACATTCATTAATATCCGCGGTATTTTTGCAGTTGTTCAGTTTTCTGGACAAAGTTTCTATGTGTCACTGCTCTCCATATTTCAGGAGGATGTTAGTCATTGTTCTTCTCTTTGCTCATCACGAGCAACTGCATAAAGCTGCGAATACTCATTACATATATATATAT
>JAYMFT010000028.1:103705-117630 GCA_038088735.1 Panulirus argus | reverse complement strand
ATATATATATATATATATATATATATATATATATATATATATATATATATATATATGAGATAGTGCATATGAACATGTAAACCTTGAACAGCCAGGACCTTAGTGTGGCAGGCGTAAGCGCTCCTGCTAGGCTATATATACTGTAGCCTAAGACAAGTACCCAGTTCCATGGATCCCAAGGTGAGGATGAACAGCTGGGTGTACTTCGAACCGTCTGCCCTGCCCAGGATTCGAACAACCGCGGGCCCGACACCGGGCAAGGCCACGCATGCGCCATTAGGTTGGGGTTGGGGGGGGGGGAGAATGTCAATGCAAAGAGGAAGTCAACTCTGTGTAAGTCAACTGCATGAGGAAGGTGAGTCCCATATGGGAGGTCAATCCTACATGGGAGGTCATTCCAGATGAGGTCATCTGCCACTGCCTACGTCCGGAACTGATAAATTCTGAGAAAAAATATAAAAATATATGAGTTTCAGAGCAAGATTCGCACGCATCGGTCTCATAAAGCAGGAGAAAATGATACTGCAATCCATCTTTCTTCATGATAAAATTACAGACGGGATGTACTCCATAACATTACAATATGGTAAAAACTGTGCACAATGCAAGTGAAAAATACACAAACAAATAAATAGATTAATAAAAAACCAAATAAGTAAATATATGAATGAACATATGAATAAAAATTAGATAAACATACACAATACAAATTTTTAATTTTTACAGATCTCTCTCTCTCTCCCTACCAATAATCTCTTTCTCAACTTTTCTTAAACCGAGGCAATTAGCTCGCGCGTCGTAACGAGGTAACCACGTCACGAGAGGCGATCACACGATCAATGTTATAATTTTTATCTCCATTATGACCACTGACACATACTCCAGGTGGCTATACCTGGCAACCTTTTGGGTTCTATCTGCAGGAGCAACGCCGTCAGCAATCTACAGGAGCATGACCTCCTGGGAAAATAAAGATAATACTTTACACTTTACACACTCATAAAACCAAGGTAGACAGAAAAATCTAAGCTACGCTACTTAGAACTTACGGTGTTTTTTTTTCTCTCTCTCTTGTTTCCAACGTCAGCAGACTACACAATATTCTAAATACTCATTGTTTCTCAATCAGAACAATTTCCCTATACTGACATATCAATCAAAAGTAATCAACTTTCCTGTGAAATTATACCTAAAATTTCCTTATCTTAAGAGCATAAAAATGATACTTATAATGGACATTTTTTAAGAGGATGTGAGAACCTATACAACAATTGATTCTGACATAGTAAGAAATGGGGATCTACTATCACACATACGTCTTACAATGGGTTCCTTTTTTCACTATATCATTTACCTGTTTATATACATATTTTGTGTGTATGTGTGTGTGTGTGTGTGTATTTTGGGGAGAGTTTTACACTCGTGTTGCCCCGTCTCTTAACCTTGTATACATATATTGTCTCTAATCTTATGTATGCACACACACACACACACACACACACACACACAAGCCAAAGCCAGGTACCAATTCATCGACCAGCCCCGAGCGGAGGAATGAACACCTGGGTTGGGTGTGGGCCGACTG
Source organism: Panulirus argus (assembly GCA_038088735.1). Classification (NCBI taxonomy): domain Eukaryota; kingdom Metazoa; phylum Arthropoda; class Malacostraca; order Decapoda; family Palinuridae; genus Panulirus; species Panulirus argus. The sequence goes on along the minus strand of JAYMFT010000028.1, from coordinate 116,045 downwards.
CCTCTCCCAGGATTCGAACCCAAGCGGACACGCAATTCTTCTTCTGATCCACCTGTACTCTATTGAGGAAATCCTCGTAGTCCACGACGCAGATGACTTATCCAATATACAGGGATAAAGGAGTCAGTCTGTAACCCAAAATCATAATTCTAGAAGTGTATTCTTACCATGGTACTCAAGAGGCTGCTTCACTCCAGTCCCATGCTCACGAACCACTTGGTAATTCTTGTACTCAAGATATTCCTCATCTTGGAGTTATCTCACCTTCTTATGCACTGTGCTCCAGCAGATGGTTTCGTCAGAGACCGTCAGGTCTTCTGTTATCTGGCCTTCTTCATGTCCCGTCCTGAAGCATGTGGCCTCGTCACAGACCCCCCCTCAGGTCTTCTTCTACCTGGCCTTCTCATAAACCACTCATGCCATACATCATGAACCACTCCTATTCTGACACACACTCCCTAGCACCTCTCGATCGTGCCTCCTCCTCCATCCAAACAACCCCTTAACCTCACACTTCACAAGCAATTCACAATCATCACTGTTAATGCCACCAGCCCAGCGGCCGAGATCACAATCCGTCCTTGATGGCACTGATCAGCCAATCCGATTACTGGGGAGAACTTGTCTGAGGGAGCAACTTCTCCGGAGAGAGTGCCACCGATTCTCTCCCAGGATTAGGCTCCTCTTTGTAAGCTATCAATCCCCAGCATTCCTCCCTATCATGCCGAGAAGGTCCATTACCATCCCTCCACCCTTCCTGCTTCCTCCTATCCTCCCGTCACGCCCTCCATCCCACCTTTCCCAACCTACTTTCCCAGCTATCTTCCTTCTATCCGCCATCATGGCCGAATTCTTTGGCGCAGACTTCTGTTTTCTTGCATGTCTTTCCCTCCTCCACTCTGTGATTTCCCACCGACACAATGCCCTACCCTAACGCCTCCTCCTCCTCCCTCTGCTACCGCGTCCTGGCCTTCCACCAAGTCCTCACCAGCACCACTTTATCCCACTTGGCTGCGTTCGTCTTAGCCTAGTTGATTGTATACAAGGTAAACCTTTACCTCCCGAATGCCTCGCTTCCCTGGCCTATGTAATGTGGTCTTACACACTCTTCCCTCCCACACACTCACTCTGCACCTCCCCCTTCCACCACCTTTATGTCACGTTCCTGCCCAAGACCATCTCCTTGTCTCATGTATACATAACCTCTCCATCACGATCTTCACGTTCCCTGACCATCTTTTGACCCATCTTGTTAGTGTATGGGTCGTGCGGGTGACCTCTCACGAGCCTGTTCTCTAACATCCTCGACTTGCTCAACACCGTTGTTTACCCAATCAGAGAGGCCCTCGGCCCATTCCACATGTATATATAATGAATCCATGGGGGCCTCCCGAGCCTTCCCCTCGTGTGTATGGACTGAATCCACGGGCCTTACTCAGCCTAAACCAGATGCTATATACTGAAACCATGGGGTCCTTCAGCCCACGCCTGTATCAACTGACCATATATATACATATGGATCGTGACCCAACCTGTAATATATGCCACGCCCTAACAGTTAGCATGGGGGTGATTAAATGCAAGTGTTGATAATCAGCCTGGGGTGATTAAACAGAGACCTTAAGCAGCAATATATCATCTTCCATCACCATCATCATTACAACCTTATATTGCATCACTATCATCGTATTCACGTCTCCCATTAACACTCCAACTTCATCTTCACGTCTCCCATTACCCACCATTACAAATATTCACGTCTCGCGGTAACTCCCCACTTTCGCCACCTTCACGTCTCGTGTTACCTCCCAACACATCATCACTATCGTCTTCACTTATCATCTTCTCGCATCTCATAATACCTCCCTATTAACATCTTCACTACCCACCTTCCCTACAGAGTACCTTCTTCACGTCCCATCTTCCCCGTCCATCTCATCACCCACCTCTCCCGCACTTGGCCACCTCCTCTTCCTCCTGCCAACACCTCCTCCAGCAGACACTTTTCTCCCTCGCTGTTCCTCGCCTCTCGCTCGTCCTCGGGGTCGTATCATCAATATTCAGGGCTCCTTGGTCGTCCTCATTTTCGGCCAATTCCTGGACGACCTCTCACCTCGCTATCCTCCCTCGTCTAGCTAATCTCCCTCCCCCTATCTTCTTTTCCTCCCCTCTCCCCGCCATCGTACGCTGCTAACCTCCTCCCCTACCACCCCCTCCTCATCTCCCCTCATCTCCTGCGACTCAAATCCTCGTCTCTTCTTCTTCCTTCTCCCCTCCCCCTCCACACGTCTTCCCGCCCCTCATCGTACCCAGCACCCCCCGCCCCCCTTACACCCACCCTCGACCGGTCTCCCGACCCCCCCGGCCACCCCCGACTTCCCGCCTTCCGCGCATAGGAAGTGCGGCCTGGCGTCGTGTAAACAATGGGTGGCAGGAGCGGAGGTTACCATGGCGACCAGGCTAATCCGGCCTGGGTAAACATCGGCCCGCGCAACCCTAATTTTAAAATCTTCTTAATATGCGTCACCGACTCCTACCATCGCCGAAGACCGTCTGGTGCGGTGCCTGCCTCCTCCTCCTCCTCTTCTTCCTCCCCCTCCCCCCCTGCCTCCTAGGGGGGGCCCCGTCCGTCCCCTCCGGGCGGCGGCGCCGTCACCTTCCTCAGGAGGGACGCGCCCCTCCCGAGCCTCAGGTCAGAGTTGGGCCCCTCCGGTGCGCCACCCACGCCCCCGGCTGCTGAGAGTGTGGTGGGCGGCGGGGCTGACTAGGGAGTGGCGTGGGAGGAGGAGTAGGGTGGGAAGAGGGATGCCTTGGGCACCATAATGGAGTACTGTTGGGTCGTTGGTGTAGAGAATGCTTTTTTGAGGAGAGGGAATACTGGCCAGGTGCGACGGATGACGGTGGCGAGATGGAACAAGCAAATGCTGGCCCAGGTGGAGCTAACAAAGTTGGCCAAATGGATGTAAGAACGTTGGTGAGGTGGAACGAGGAAGGAGAAATGGCCACGTGGAGGTTACAGCGATGATAAGGTGGAGCTAACAAGAACGTTGGCCAGGTGGAGCTAACTAGAACTTTTACCAGGAGAGAGAGAGAGAGAGAGAGAGAGAGAGAGAGAGAGAGAGAGAGAGTAGGTGGAAGAGATTTGGTGTAAGCTGAAGGTGCAAGTCTGAGAGTAACCTGTGGGTAGAATAGGTTTAGATTAAGCTGTGGGTGTGGAAGAGGTTCAAATTAAGCTGTGGGAGTGGAAGATGAGTAAGCTGTGGGAGTGGAAGATGAGTAAGCTGTGGCTGTGGAAGAGGTTCAAATTAAGCTGTAGGTGTGGAGGAGGTTCATATTAAGCTGTGCGTGTGGAAGAGGTTCAAATCAAGCTGCGGGTGCGGAAGAAGTTAAGTAAGCTGTGGGTGTGGAGGAGGTTCAAATTAAGCTGTGTGTGTGGAAGAGGTTCAAATTAAGCTGTGGGTGTGGAAGAAGTTGAGTAAGCTGTGGGTGTGGAAGAAATGAGTAAGCTGTGGGTGTGGAAGAGGTTCAAATTAAGCTGTGGGTGTGGAAGAGGTTCAAATTAAGCTGTGGGTGTGGATGAAGTTCAGATTAAGCTGTGTGTGTGTGTGTGTGTGTGTGTGTGTGTAAGAGGCTCAAATTAAGCTGTGGGTGTGGAATAGGTTCAGACTAAGCTATAGACGGGTGGGGTTCAGGGTGTCACGCTATGGAGTACCGAGAGAACGTCTCACTGTAGAAAGCCGTGGGTTTGACCGTTGCACTTTGCTTCAGCGGGAGACCCATACCGGTACGTAGGTCAGGCTCCAGATGGACACCCGTTGTGAGGGTCGCACTGCAGAGGGACACAGTGACAGTTTAAAGACATGACGATGACAACGCGAGGCCCCCAGTGTAGAGATGATGGCAAGAGACGATCACAGTGTAAATTAGAGAGACCGGCAGGGTCAACGTGTGTGTGTTTATACACAGGGAAGGGTGAAAAAGCTCACATTGTCACACTACGGTGGTAATCGTCAGTTCGATGGAGTTCTGGGTGCTAATGTATGTCGAAAATCTGGGTTTGAAATGGGTGGGTACCCCTCACGATAAGACAAGAGGTTCCCCTACAGAGTAATCTTAATGAACGCTAAATTTCAATAGATTTTCAAAAAAATCATTTCCATATATTTTTCTGTTCTGTGTTCCTGGCTGCGCGGGATGTACAGAACTGGTTATGGTTACCAAAGTCCCTTGCACTGGATTCAGACTCGGTCTCTCTATTGTCGGAGCCAAGCTCTGAAAAACCTTTCTGGTGTTTTAAATCTATGGTATACTTGACCCCTTGAGCACGACGGTACGTTCCTTGAGCACGACGGTACGACCCTTAAGCACGACGGTACGACCCTTGAGCACGACGGTACGTCCCTTGAGCACGACGGTACAACCCTTGAGCTTCTATAACGGTACGATGCTTGGGTATGATGGCCAGGTCAAGCCACTGTATCTAAGGGCTGCCGTACCGTCGTGCTCTGGGGTCGTACCATCGTGCTTTTGGGTCGCGCCGTCGTGCTCTGGGGTCGTAACGTCGTGCTCTGGGGTCGTACCGTCGTGCTCTGGGGTCGTACCATCGTGCTTTTGGGTCGCGCCGTCGTGCTCTGGGGTCGTACCGTCGTGCTCTGGGGTCGCACCGTCGTGCTCAAGCGCCTGAGTTGGTTACTGTAATTTCTCGCCTTTGTGAGATAACGTTACTATGGCGTACTTCAAAGCTGGTCTCCCAGTCATGCCGGGAGGGCGGCCGTGGGCGCTGGCCATCTCCTCGCCCTAGGAGCAGGCCCTTAAGCAGAGAGATATATGGCCTGACACATGCTAACCTTCCCGTGGCTCAAGATCATATTCAGCGATGCGAGCCTTTGTGTTCACTATCGGCAAGTGTTTCTGTTCTGGCTTAAATGCTAATGTGCAGCTGTTTGTTACTATGCACTGACTGGTGGCCTTGTTGCTGTGCGTGTGTGTGTGTGTGTGTGTGTGTGTTGTGTTTGTCTGTGTGGAATCTACACGATAATGGACGCTAATTAGTGGTGGTATGTGGAGAAAGTAGTGGCCCTAAGAGAAAACGGGCCATGCTTAGAGTTCTTATAAAGTTGGCCAAGAGAAAACGGGAATACTATGAGTCCTTACGCTCTTGCGCGCAGCTGACCCACTCCTCGCCGCTCTTGCCATAATCCAATCATATCTCGAACATCCCCAGTTGGTTTCCTTCATATAACGAAGCGGAGCACAAGGAAGCGAGCGCAGCGAAGTAAGTTAGCGCTGCAGGCGATAAGGTGGCGCCGAAATCGCCAAAGCATCCGGCAGGGCTCGCCACGGTAGCCCGTAGGGATGATAATGACAATAGTAATGATAATGATGATAATAATAATAATAATACGAAAATCTGAAAAGCCTAATATGAAAAAAAATGATCTCATATTACAATAAAAACAAGTCAAAAAAGAAAGTATCATTACAATGAAATTCAGAAAATGTCTCTGAAAATTTGTAAAAAGCATTAAAAAAATTCATAATGACAAATACGAGTGTTTTTACATATGGGATGGGTGTTTCTTAAGGCTCTCACTGACTCCTTAAACTAGGGAGTTAGAAATTATCTGTATGGCGAGCGTTGCGGCCGTATAGTTGGAGGGCACTAAGCAGCAGTGGTGGCTATTCTTAAAGACATATCCCTTAGTACGTGACAGAGTTTCTATCAGTTTGGGGTCTGAAGGACTTTCAGCGCCCAGTCTAATCTTCCCCCAAGAATAAGAGCAAGCACGTGTTCGTATACATATTCCAGTCTCTTAATCATTTATTCTGATCTTGTGTGAGTCATGGATGGCACATCAAATACTATGACTACATTTCTTATATCACAAGTTATATTTTGTTACATTTTTCCTTTTGGGATAAGAAACTGATGTATCAAAACAGATGGTGTTCCTGTGTTTGCTGCCTTTATCAATCATGTGGTACTTTCTCAAAAGGACGAAACACATAATCAACCAAACGTGGTGAAGAACAGACGAAGGAGTTAAGGTAGGAGGAACTGAGAGTCTTTCTTTGGGTACGCAGATGAAACCCACACATCTCTATGAGTTATCTATATACATCATTGCTTACTTTCTTTGCCTGAACTTCACTTTCGTGCCCAAATTACTGCAAATTTGGGATAGAACTAGGGGACATTCTGGTGCCCCTCACAAGTGCAAAATCATCAGCAAATTTTTGCAGAAATACGTGCACTTTGGAAAACTTGTTTACTATATCCAGAAAAATTTACTTTCATTATCGCGCTGTACAGGTATTAAGATCTGGCTTTGTCCCGTCTCTTATCCCTGTATATAAGTATCATGTCCTCACTCTCACGTGTGTATACACACAAACACATATACACATCCCAGCCCAAGCGAGTTACCCAATTATCGACCAGCACCGAGAAGAGAATAAATGGATGGGTTGAATGCGGGCAGAATGCCTAGCCCAGGATTCCAACCTATGAGGGCCCGTGCTGCCTCATGGTCAGTAACGCTAACCACTACACCATGGAAGCCCAGGTGTGTATGTGTGTGTGCGTGTGTGTCCTATACATGGAAAACCAGATAACAGAGGACCTGATGATGTATGACGAGGTTATCTGCTGGAGGACAGTATATGGGAAAACCAGATTACAAAAGAGCTAAAATTTCTGTTCTAGACGGAGGGTGGCAGCAGAATAAAGCAGAAGGCTTTACCTCGAGCTGACTTTGAGGACCCAACACCGTCCCCGCAGCTTGGGCCGAAGGAGATCATCGAGGAAGCATAGGGCCCGCCTTCGCCACCAGTCTTGAAGACGTCCACGGGCCTCCCTACACCCATGGTGGCTTAGGCCATACGCAAGGAATATAACACGGCCCGCAGAGGGGCTTCGAGGTCCCTCTCACAGCCCGCAGGAGGGCTTCGAAGTCCCTCTTACAGCCCGCATGGAAGGCTTCGAGGTCCCTCTCACAGCCCGCAGGAGGGCTTCGAAGTCCCTCTTACAGCCCGCATGGAAGGCTTCGAAGTCCCTCTCACAACCCGCAGGAGGGCTTCGAAGTCCCTCTTACAGCCCGCATGGAAGTCTTCGAAGTTCCTCTCACAGCCCGCAGGAGGGTTTCGAAGTCCCTCCCACAGCCCAGGTGGTCGAGTACACTCTGCGAGGATCTGTCAAGACCTTTCTCGGAAGTGTCCGGCTGGGCCATTACGTTCCTCTAAGTCAGCCAGCAATGACTTCACAAACTTTGGCTTCCCCCTCCCTCCTCCAGGATGTTTATGCTATTCTCTGTCCCAGTGTGCAATATGGCGCCCAGGCTATTCACTGTAAGTATACGACATACACTCTGCCTCCCATATGTCTCACTAAGTTACGGTATACTTATGGCGTATGGCACGGGGACCTGTGTGTATATCATGGCGTATAGCTTCTACGTGTGTGTGTGTGTGTGTGTGTGTGTGTGTGTGTGTGTGTGTGTTAGTGTGTGCGTGTTTTATTCAGGTATGTGTGTTAGCTTACACAGAAAAAAGCACATATACTTTACATGAACAAACAGGCTTCCAAGCGTACACAAACACACTCATGCATAGTGACACACACATAAACTCTACCAGATACATATTACATACGAACATGACAAAAAAAAAAGAATTACTTATATATGGCTTCTCACTATACAGTCCATCACAACCTGTGTGGACCACTCCATCACTACTCCACCATCACCATCATCCCTATGCCACTGTTGGGGCTTTCCATCTTCACTATTCTCACCTCCTGCATCTCTGATTCCTTTCTCGATCACTGGATTACTCCTACAAGGAGGGGGGGGGGTTCGTTTCATTCCTGTGTCCCCCACTCCATCAATGGCTCCCCGTATACAAGAGGATCGCTTCTCCCTCCCTACCGAGTTATCATCTCGCCCTGCTAACCTCTCCCTTCGATGGATCACCCCCTCTACTCCCATCACCTCAGCCCCTTCACCGGCAACCCACTCCACCACCAACAAGTACCTCAGCTTCTCCAACAAGAGATAACAACGAACTCCTCCCCTGTCGAATCATTTTCCGTCTCTCCAACACTACTCCCTACTTCTCTATCCCAGAGGTTTCCCTCCTCCATCACTACTATTCTCCCTTTAAGGACACAGTGATTTCTACTCTACTGTCCATCTACATTCATACAGATCGGTAAAATTAGGTTATCATCAATTTCCTCCTGCATATAACCTCGCCACAGACCATCAGGTCTTTCCGCGTACTGTCCTCTTGCAGATAACCTCGCCATAGACCATCAGGTCTTCCCATGTACTGTCTTCCTCCAAATAACCTCGCCAGGGACCACTAGGTCTTCCCAAGTACCGTCATCCTTCTGATAACCTCACCATGGACCATCAAGTCTTCCCTTGTACTGTCCTCCAGCGGATAACCCCGTCAATGATCTTAGTCTCCTCTGTTATCTGGCTTTCCCAAGGACTCTCCTCCGGCTGATAACCCCATCAATGACCACCATGTCTTCTGTCATCTGGCTCTCCCGTGCACTGTCTGTCCTCCGGCAGATAACCTCGTCACAGACGCATCAGGTCTTGTGTCATCTGGCCCTCCCATGTACCGAATCGCTTCCCCTACACCCCCCGTACTCCTCCACTCGGATGGCTTCCCTCCCTCCCACACTTCTCCATCACTCCACACCCTCCTACCTTCCCTCCCTCCTTCTCCTCCATCAACGCCCTCCCAACCTCCCCGGCCAAGGCAGCACAAATACATGCCGGTGTTAATTTAAAAGTTGATTAAGGCGCCCTGTAAACACCGAGTAAAAACAAAGGCTTCGATCTTCCATCAAAACACTTCTTATGCAAGGAATCTGAAAATTCCCAAGATCTCTTCTTCGCATGTTTTGGGAACTTTGCCCTTCCGACATTACCCTAAATCCTCTTTAGGCACATTGCCACCACCGGCGCCCACCCTTCCCTGGGATTGCACCTTAAAATCGCCACATTTCACATCATACGAATGACCCCTAAAAAAGGTAAAAACCGACAGGCGACAACCGTGCGCCAAACAACCAATGAGCGTTCGGGAAAACTTGTTAATTGCGACAAACGACATTTACTTGGAGTGTTTACCGTTGCCGGGTCCTACCCAGGCTGGCTGTTGTACTTCCTTTCAATAAGTCATTTCAGGACACTGGTTTTCAATAATGTCAAGCCCTCTTGTGCTGAATGTATTTAGTTTAGGGATTTTTTGGCTTCCTCTCCATCTCTTTGATGTCGAGAGGGAGAACGGTAAAAGTGAGACACTCAAAACAAATAGTCACACGTATTAGATGATCCGGGGGCTTTTGATGGCTCGATACATGCCGGGGTCTGTCTTGTCCATTGTTCTCTCCTCTCCTCTCCTCTCCTCTCTCTCTCTCTCCTCACCTTTACATCTATACAATCAATATGTATCAAAGGTACATTACGTATTCATGCACAGAGGTACATGTATACGTATATCATACATATGGTTTGTATATGTATGCTTGGATGGAATTAAGATTATGTGCGTATGCAGGTATGTGTGTATGTATGCCCATAAACATGTATATGTATATCATATCACATGCGTCCATATATCAAAGGTTGGCACGTTATAAACAAGCGATTTGACCTGACCTCGAAGGGCGGGGTCAAAAGGTCACAGCATCACAGCCAAGGGGGAGGCGGTCGGGGACAAGAGCTTCACGTCTGTACCATCCGCTGCCATACACACGCACGGGCCGCCGTGGTGTGCAGTGGCTAGCGCTCACCATTAGCCAGCACGGGCCGGCACGGGTTCGAATCCTGGGCGCGGCGGTCGGCCCACACCCTACCCAGGGGGCGCTCACTTTAGAATCGTACATGTAACCCCCAGGCAAACGGATGGACTCCATCACTCCTCTGTTCCCGTATCCCACACCACACGACAACACTGGTGCCCAAAGATGATCCCAGAGGGCAAGAGGCCACAGATACCCAACAGATGCCATACAAACACCCTCGTCCCAGCCTATTGATTTCTAGATGTCGTCGTCCAAACATTCCTCAGCTGTCTTGGTGGAACCATTCTTCCCTCCCTCCACAATCCTGTCTCCTGCTAATGACACCGATTCCATTTTAGGGAAACGATTAAATATTTATTTGCAAAGTTTGCGCCATCGCCAAGGATATTGTGACATGCGGGGAGTGGCGCTTAAGGCATCGCCAGCCTTTTGTGGTGGAGATGCTGGGGGCATGGTGGGGGCGGATTTCTGGGGGCATTGCTCGGCTGTTGTGGAGGTGGTGGGGGGCATGGGGGGATTCCTGGGGGCCAGCTTTCGGCTGTGTAGATGGTGGAGCATGGGGGATTTTTGAGGGCAATTTTCGACTAATGTGGAGCAGGTAGGGGGAGGGAGGGGCATACGGGGGTGTGGTTCTGAGGGGAGGATAAGGAGCGAGTGGTGGAGGCGGTGAGGAAGGCATATGGGAAGGACATAAGCCTCTCTGAGAGACGCGGGGCACAGGCTTTCCCTGCTGTAAAAGCCAGGAGGATCTGTTTCCCCGTTGTCTGTTTGTGCTGCCAAGTTCTTCTGCAGTCTCTAACTGGCCTTAGCTCAACTGGACATGCAATTTCATGGGCCGGTGAGAGTTCAGCTGACTTTTACCTTCCCAAGGATGGGAAAGAAAAAAAAAAAGTCATGTCGAGTTATTTACGTCAATCTCCGAAGGTAAGGCAGCGCACTGGCGTGCCAAGCGTACGGACCGGGAGGTACTTGGGGTGGGCGCGGGTCTGCTGCCACACATACGTTACAAACTCTCGTACAGCTTACAACAGATACCATATCACACAGTCACACACACACACCCACACACATACCTCCGCGGCGTAGTGGTAAGCCTTACTGACCATGGGTCAGCCCGGCCCAGGGAAAGTCAGACTTGCATGGGTTCGATTTCTGGGAGTGGTAGTCGGCCTACATCCAAACTAGGTGTTCATCCTCCCCTCGAGGCTGGTCGATAAATGGGTACCTGGCTTAGGCTGGTGTGTGTGTGTGTGTGTGTGTGTGTGCATACATTAATGAGTAAAGAGATATGTATGTATATATACATATGTATATGTATATACATGGTTGAGACGGGACAACACAATCACAAATGATATGCAAATGTGACCCTTAGTCCTATACACGCTAACTATCAAAAGGAGCTTAACACATTCCTCATCCGACAGTTCATGAACAGGTTACTGCAGCACTCTCACCGCCGTCATCTCCTACCACCTGAAATCCCTCTTCCCTGGGCTGCAGTTCGCGTCGAGCCGCGACCTCGTATCGCTACCAGTGGAACCCCATCCCAACCAGCAGACTTTACCACCTCCACCTTTGTCCTGTGTGCAAAATCCAATGTCCTTTCAATACTTCCTCTGTTTATTGCTTACGTGTTTTTGGACAGATTTACAGTTTGGCTGAAACTGATTCAGTAAACCACTAATCACGATGATCAAATTAAGGTACCATTATCCCCAAACTGACATTACCATCATTATCAGAGCACAGACAGACACGTACATAATACTTAAGGTAATCCATAGTAGAACTCCGGGAGCTAGTGACCAGTCTAAATCCTAAAAAGCCCACCGCAGACCTGTTTTGCATGTTGTTATGACCACTATGGTTCCGACCTACACCCTAAAACACACACACACACACACACACACACACACACACGTAAACATTTCTCAAGCTCTTCCTGTCAAGCGTGTCAACATAATGTTGAAGCAACCCGCTTATCTGTCATCACGACCCATACAGTTAACGTCATCAGTGGCATCCACTACACAACTCTTGAGAACGGCGGTACGACCCTCGAGCACGGCGGTACGACCCTCGGACACGACGGTACGACCCTAGAAAACGACAGTACGACCCTCGGGGACCGATTCGTGCTGGTAACCCCGGCAAATCTACTGTGCACCCCATGCTCAACCTGTGAGCGGTAGCGCAAAAGGTTTACACTCGAGGACGACATTACTAAAACCCTTTGAGGAAGACGACCATGACATCGACCGATGGGGTCGTACCGCCGTGCTCAAGAACTCGAACGCTAACAGCCGGTACGACTGCGAATCGTTCGATTAAATCTGGCGTATACCGCAGAGGGCAAAAAAAGATATATACCTTATACACCAGCATACGCGTACTGCTCTAACCTCTCGACACGGAATTACACCACAGATGGCAGCACTGACCTGAGAGAGAGAGAGAGAGAGAGAGAGAGAGAGAGAGAGAGAGAGAGAGAGAGAGAGAGAGAGAGAGAGAGAG
>JAYMFT010000028.1:64347-81529 GCA_038088735.1 Panulirus argus | reverse complement strand
CGTTTGTTCTAGTCAGTACTTGGACGGGTGACCGCCAGGGTATACCCAATGCTCACAGATATGCCTCACGACCAAACTTCGTCTAAGTGCTCGTAAAAAAAAAAAAAAGAAGAAGAAGAAGAAGAAGAAAGAAAGAAAGAAAAAGAAGAAGAAAAAGAAAAGAAAAAAAAAACGCATGTGCTTCCTCGAGAGCAGGAAAATTCTCCTAAGCAGCTGGTAAATGATCATTCTGTCTTCCGTCTTCCCTTGTGATATTTACACTCAGGTTATCCTATCAATAAATCTTCTCCGTTCAAGGAGGAAAACGTTTCGCAATTTCTTAAAAAGTGTTCATTCTACTTTCAAAAGATATTTTGGCAAAATTTTCACTTCCACCTTATGTAATACATTTCGCGTTTCCTGCAATTTTCTCGGGTTTATAATTTATTAATGATTATCGATATCAGGCTCCAATCTGATCATCATTCCCAAGATACACAAAATATCCATCAGATGGTTTAGTATTACATTCACGTACACAGCTATCTCTTATCATCAACCATCATTCATCAGTGAACTATGGTCTTTGGAAAAAGAAATGAATAAAGTGAAGATGAATTATCGTGTATAAGTTATATCTATAATGTATACACGTGGCTGGAAGAAAGAAGCATGTACCATGGAACACTTGCTTCGCCAGTAATACCAAAAACACATGTCCTCAGTTCTATAGCCAATGGCACCGTTGTCTTCAAGTTAGGAGTTAGGTTACGTTCCAAGTTAAGAAAATTCTAAGATGCATAACTCAGGGATATGGGTCTTCAGCCAAGAATGTTTTTAGATGGTAGGCAACACCTGTGCAAAGTTTATTAAGTACTGGATCTAGGATTTTAAAGTTATGACCATTGTCACTATTGCAGGTTAAAGTGTGGCTTCCACCGACAGACGGACGGACGAAGCGATTCTTAAGTATCTGCCAAGCTGAGGGAAAACGGGACTGTCATGGATCCTGCATATGGAACCTGCATTTTTAAACTGTTTATATGGAGTATCTTTTTCAGGTACTGTATATCAAAATGTTCCGTTTAGAAGCGTGTGCGTCCTTCCGCTTTAGGGAAGACAAGACTCGAAAACTTCTTTGAGGACGGTGCTGTGGGTCACACCACCTACCATATCGCAACCCTTCTCCAAGACCTAACAACGTGACTCAACAATTGACCGAAGTACTACATGTACTTGAGGCAAATTTTGTACGTTATCTCTGAAGTACTGCCGCTGTTGATAAATATTAAATTAAATCCAGATATTAAGAACATTTCATAAATGTAAGGTGAAGCAGAGATTATAAGCGCCAAAACGTATGCAAACAAAACTGGGAGGATAAAGCTGTATAGGGATCATCCCTGCCAGTCATCTAGTAAGCAAAGTAAACTAGTTGAATACAGTGGCTTATCAATAGAACATCTTAACCTCAGTAACAATACTATACGAGAGCAGTCACTGATGAAGACATTTAAAAACAGTCTCTTGGAAATCTAAAGATAAATACACTGTTTACTTATATTAGACCACTAGTTTATAGCAAGTGCCTGCCTTTACTATAGGTCTGCATACTTCATGGTTCACGGTGGAATGCCCTGTGCACGTGCAAACCATTGTGCTAATTTCATGGTCACGTTTTGGCAGAGCTTAGACTTGGCAATAGTATATCAACTATCACTGTCATCATACTAACAACTAGGTAGCTCCTCCAACATCACAATGTCACAACCAATCTTCTTTGCCCATCAGCAGCCATATGGGGATGATTTCTCTATTACTGTATTTATCACTGTTCTTGTTCGCATATTTTCTGGCACTTGCGTCTTTACATCACTTACTATTACTTGTTTCTGTAGTTTTAATGCATGTACATTATATATATCAAGACAGAACAAAAGAAGAAACAGTAAATAACGAAGAAAGAGGCAGCTTCCGCAGCCTTGCCTTCCCCTGGCTGACGAACCACTCTCCAAGACGCAGGTAGAGAAAATTCCACATAGTCTACAATTGTACAGCTGCGAGAAAGCGTTAACAGAAGACATTTCTTTGGACAAGTGAAGGACGCAGAAAATATGGACAATTTGACAGGTCTGGTAAACCTCTCCTTAACAGTCAACTAACTACTTCTGCGTAGTAAATGCCACTCCCCACCTACTCCCAATCTACTACACTAACCCCTAATAACCCTCTAAACATTTCTATTTACCCATTCCTCACCCTATATATCTACCCACAAACCACCCATACTCAATATCCAACAAATCTTTACAGTCAACCACTCTCTTTCTCTCTGTCCCCATCTACGTTCACACACTTTTAGCAACCAGCCATACACACCCTGCTACATAACGCAAAACATACCCCACAACAAGCGCTCGCATCAGACAACTAATCATAATTCGTAAACACCATGACCAGTCATGCCATCAGCTTCCCTGGGGCCCCTATTCCAAGAAATACTTCGCAACCACTCGCCACCACCAGTACTGAGGGCAAAGCTTCACCCACCCACACATACACACACCCACACACGCACACGCAGACTTGTGCCTGGCAATAACAGAGCGTCGCTGGGAGGGTCTTGGCTGGTGCCTTGACGGGACGATAAGGCTGGTATAGCTGTGCCCATAATGCATGCATATCCCCGCCGTGATGAGGCGGCCACGATCGACGGCCCAGTATAAACGCCCGTTTTTCCATTGAGGCATAACGCGGCCAGATAAATATAGGCCATTTGTGGCGACAGATTTGTTGTGGCGGCGGGGCCGACCCTCCTCGTGTTGTGCTCCGCCAACCAGCCAGCCAGCGTATTGTACCTCGATTGTATTTCCATTGTATCTGTGAGCCGCGGGTATTTTATAGCCCCACGGGATTGTTAATTAGATGGATTTTCACGAATTTTTCAGGAATGTATCTCTTGGGGCGACTGGCAAAATGTTTTACTAGCAAGATATGCAGGGAAGATATTGGGGCCGGGGCATTTTTAAGCGTATTTATGCAAGGGTCAGATGACGGTTATGATGTGATCTTGGGAACTGGGCGAATTTTAAAGATCGCCGGAATACCGGCTCCATTGTTTCCACAGAAAGTCGACTCTGCATTTCTTCTCTTTTACTGCATTCAGTTTTCCTGTGTGTCTTGTGCGTGTGTATACATGTAGGGATACAAGCATATGTATATATACACACACATGTTCGCCGTTTCCCGCATGGACGTAGCGTCGGGAACAGCTGTCATGTATAAAGCATCGAAACCACCAAGCCCCACAGACCTTTCTATTGTTTCGTGTGACCGCTTCATATGCCCTGGTCCTGTCCACTGACAGCAAGTTGCCCCCTGTATACAACATTGCTCCAATTCACTCTATCCCGTGCACCCTCCAGCATGTTCACGCCCCGGGCACTCAAAACCTTTTCCATTCCAACCTTCCATTTACAGTTCGGTCTCCCCCTTCTCCATGACCTCTCCACTTTTGACAATATATCTTCTTTGTCAACCTCTCTTCACTCATCTTCTCCATATGTCCAAACCATTTCAGAAAACCCTCTTTAGCTCTCTCAACAATACTTTTCTTATTAACACGCCTCTATTACCCCATCATCTCCTACATATATAAATATCTATACGTATACATATATAAATATATATACGTATACATATATATATGTATATGAATGTAACCATTTATCGACAAACTCCACCTGAGAAGACACACACACACACACACAGCATGCACATACAACACAAACATATACACACGCACTATCAAGCACATGTGCAGGCACTGAAGCTCGGACGGAACGCAAGTAAATAATAATTACATCTCAGAACGTGAGGAGGTTACAGACCCAACTGGACAACATAATTGGTCGTAATGCCAGTGTCTGTGTGTGTGTGTGTGTGTGTGTGTGTGTGTGTGTGTGTGTGTGTGTGTGTGTGTGTGTGTGGTGGATAGAAGCACAGTGTACGGTTGTGAGCGTGATCTGCGGTTTGATCAACAATCGGTTTTGTGTCGAAACGCAATATAGGACACTGTGGCGTAATTTGTTTGACATGGGTGTATATCTGTGTATCAACGGAGGGCTTTATAGTCCTGTCTGCGGCCGTACCGTGGATGTAGGGCGTGACTGTGTGTGGAGTGTAGCCTAAGTGTATACTGAGGCTACTGGCTGGGTGCGGAACACGAGAAGAGAGACTATTATGAATATAATTATTTTCATGTTTTTTGTCCTACCAACAAGAAACGGTTTAACCCAAAGAAATAATGATGTCCGATCAACGACCCCTGGTTTTCTTCCCATGCCTTCAGAATCCAATTTTCTTTTTATCTTCTCCACTTACAATACCCATTATCGTTATCATTATCATCATTGTTGTCATCATAAAGCTACGAAATCCAGTTCCAGGAACAGATGACAGTAGATGATGAAATGAATACCTGGCGAGAGGTCAAACTGGACACGGTCATAATAATATATGTATATTCATTATTCCTATCAACAGTAGAATATGAGTGCTCGCATCAGAAACTGAACTTTTGTTTCACAACAGTGCAAAGTTTTAAGATCCCGTCTCCCATGATTTTCGAGACGTCTTAGAAAGAATGGTTAATACCTAACTACTACTATTACCTCTGTTCCTATCTCAAACGGGTGGATCAAGTAACCACAGTCTTACGACATTTGTGGAAGTCAGTCTTGCAAAATTGGCAAGCTGACAGAGGCCACAGACGCCTATCATCACCACTCTCTCTACCCCCACTCAAGACGGTTAGCTTGGAGTAAGCTGCGTAAGATTTAAATTTTTACAGTTAATAAAGATGACAACTTCCATGCGAGTTGTCAAAAGCATTTTGAAGTGTGTGATTAGAAGTCAGTACTTACAGAGACTACTGAAGACCTGGAAATGTGACAGAAAACAGCATGGATGTGATATAAAAAGTTTGCACTTATTCAAATAACTCTACCATGGCTTACTGTGTACCACAATAAAACATTTATGTCCACTATTACGCTTGTCACTATCTACTTACGCAGCGGAGGATCATGCGGTCGCACCCCTCCCATAAGTTCCCACTGCACAGTCCATCAGCAATAATCGTCCTCTTGGTGATTGTGAGGTTATAGTAGTACTCGCCAGGGCTCATATCATGACCCCCAAACGCTGATAAAAGACTGCGACACACACACACACACACACACACACATTCCACAAGTACACTCTACACCTGCTCATGAGTATAAAATACTTTCAAATATATCTTTGTAAGAGAATAACACCGATGATTTCTTTTTACCTTTAACTGCCTTTCCCGCCGTGGCGAGGCAGCGTTAGGAACAAACGAACAACGGACTCGTTTGTACACATCCACCGCAAACTAATTAGTCGCTTTCACGCGGCATGCGTGTGCTCCCCGTGAATGCACCAGCGGGAAGAGACAAACAGAACAGACAGCCAAAGATATTGCGCTTTAAAATCAAACCAATGACAGTACCTCTCCCCTGAGGCAAGGGGAAGACCCATTTGAACCTCGCCACCTGACGAAGATACCCGTAAACACCATATCTCACACCAGTTCTGAGTTCCTTAAGGTCGGTCAAGAATTAAAGCAATTACATAAAGCATCATTTGAGCGATGAGGATTCCCGTAAGCGCTCCAGCAGCCGCATGAGCTGAAGCATGACTGCCCCAGATCATTAAGGATTCTGCTAAATAAAACCTGTTGTCGTACCTGATTTATTGACCACTTCATCAGTGCTCTCACATCTATCTATATACCAGTTTTCCACTGAGTGCCGAGGACTTGAACCCTGGGCCACTGCGTGGTAAGCCAATGAGCAAACTACTTGAGCTATCCAGTGGCGAATTGTTTCCATTTATTTCATACATATATATTTCTTTCATAGTCTTTTGCCGTTTCCCACCTAAGCAAGCTGGCGCCAAAAACAGACTGCTGAGCCTTTGAGGAAGAATCTTCACTTGGTTCCTTCCTCCGCTCCTTCTTTCTGAGAGTAGTAATACAGGAAGGGAACATTTCTAACACTCCCACCCTCCCATGTTAATCTCCTACGTCTCTTAACCTTGTATATATATGTACCATGTCTTTACTCCTACATGTGTTTTACACGCACCCCAACACCCAAGCGTAAGCCAAGTAGGTACCCATCAATGAGCTCGTGCTAATCACGACCAATAACGCTAGCCACTACACCACACGTATGTCTGTGTGTATACTATACGTACATCTGGATAACAAACTTGGTCTTCGCTCTAACGTATCTTTCGGTTATCATCCCCTACATAATATGATGACAGGTACAGTCGTGACATTCAAATACATGAATACAAATGTACATACAAAAATATAAAGAAACAATTCTAATCCACTTTTTTTCTCGCATGAATCAATAGAAGAATACAAATAAACAGGTCTTAAAAGACAAGCTATGGCCCTAAATGGTTCCGACACGCAGACAGACGAACAGAAAGACAGACACCCCAGGCCAGCGGGGTCTAGTATATGCAGCCAAGACAAGAGTTCGCTGGTCGCCCTCGTTGGTACTACAATGCATAATTTAACAGGCGTTTCCAGGGTCTCCACTTGCTCTAAGGTGCTCCGATTTGCACAACAGAAGCCAAACAAAATTAGTCGTCTAACATTTAAATCTTTAAGTGTGTGTGTGTGTGTGTGTGTGTGTGTGTGTGTGTGTGTGTGTGCGTGAAATTTCCACATTGTTACATGAATAAAATTTTGACCCAAATCCGCTTTAGTCTCGCCTGATTCAACTGTGAGGGTCAACAAATTTGTCACAAAAATTTATGAGAAGTATTTAGAATAATCATTTGTATAACCATGGCACATTTCTCTTAAAAAAATTATTGCCGGTTTCTGCTAATATTATGCATGTTAATAATATTTGCAAATGCAAGCAAATGTCATTGGACTTTCACATGCAACTGTAAGAGGTGCTCAGACATTCATTTAGTCCTGAGGTTCTTCTTGCAAAAGCCCTCAGTGCACTACTCCTTAAAGTTGCTGTAGCACCCCCTCAGCCCTTTCTGTCGACGACTCATCGTGGCATCCCTTGTGTATATGAGGGATTCAGGATACTGTTACTGTTCTCCAACAGATAACCTAGACACAGACGAACAGGTCTCCCCTTATCTTTCCTTCCCAAGTGCTGTCCTCCAGCACATGCCTTGTCACTGACCATCCATCAAGTCTTCTGCTGTATGTTTTCCCGTGTAGCTGCAGGGCATTACTTTTCAGAAGATTTCTAAGTTCCCTAAAGTGGTTGCTAATCCACTGAGGCTTTTGTTTATGCCCAGTCCTGGACTCCACCGTAAGACAGGTTCCAGTTATGACCTTTCTGGAACTGAGAATATGGCATTTCTAGGCCATTTTTCTTTTGGTCTCTTATATTCTTCGCTCCTCCTCTATCAAATAACAACAATATCACAGCCCGTCAAGGTACAGAATACTACAAGAGTAGAACTTTCCTTGGACCATAGGTTGCAGGTATTTCACGAACTATTACCAACCTGAAATGTGTGGCTGAGCCGAACGCAACCCATAATTCGTCTGGATTTACGATATTTACTGGCGCTATTGCCAGCACCATCAACTGCTCTGACCAACAGATTCATGTACTCCTTGTTCATAGCATGTGGTATATGCGACAGCACACTTGTGTCTATTTCCTCATGTGGACACGGTGCTGGCTTGGCTGAGTCGTGTTATGCCAGAAAGCAAAGCACTTTGTTTCCCTCGTCCAAACACACTTCCTTGTCATCTGCCAGTGACATGGTGCGACAGGAGCGTAAACACTTCTGTTTCGTTCTCGCCCACACAAATAAAATGCTTGGACTACGATATACACCAGATGGGAAGATCGATGCTCTTAAAAGGGATATATATTAAATACTGAAGACATAAGTGAATGGAACTGTCCCCTCAAATTTATGTCTCACTTTGATGTGGTTGTACAAAGGCTACTTGATTGATACACACCTCCGGACACCGTCAGATCGGTTGGTATCCTCGAGTTGCTACACAGGTTACAAACACCTGCTCTACATACCCAAGGAACGTCTTCGCTCTCCTGGGGTTCAGCAACTAGCCCATTGTTGCTTCATCCAAGAATTACGCACTAACCACCGTTGCTTCTGTTGATGCTGTTGTCTTTGCTTCTGAGCAATGCATGAGATCTGTCTTCGCTCAAAGACATAAACCAAGACCTTTTAGCAAGGGAGATGGTGGGTACACCTGAATTTCAAGGCGAACAAATTACTTTAATCGAGAGAACAGCTTATGGTTACTTTTCAGTCATTGCACCTGTAGCTCCTGCTTGGATGGAGACGACTGATGGACGACGCTATCACCATGCTCTAAGACAGTTTCCACACACAGTATTTCGTCTACTAAGTACATGTATTATTTGTCATTATGATTTTCCACAAGCAAGAGTCTCGTCGAAGCTATTTTTTGTGTCGTCAACGAAAAGGAACTCAATTCAATGAAAATGTTTAGTTCTGACGCATTTTTGCAATTATTAACAGGACACAGAATCACTCAGCGCCTCTATACACCAATACTTATCTTCAGAATTACCTAAGCAACAGGTGCTATTAAAACCCATATGCCCGGACTGTCTCGAACACTAACAGAACAAACCTACTTTCCTGTCTGTAATCAACAGTAAGCATTTCATCAACCTGTCTTTCTTGATACAGCCCATTAAAAAAAGTGACTTGTATTTAAAGTTATCCTTTAACATCAAAGGTCAAAGGTAACTCTATACAAATTGAAAGGTCAAATATTACTTCCTACATACGGTTAATAGTTAAGTTCCAGGTATGGATGTAGGATGGTCGTAAGTATGTCAAACATCGCTCTTCGATGACGGTACGACTCTTGGCCTCTGACTTTATATATAGGACTCAGTTTGAACGTCACGCGGTGCTTAAGGGGTCAAACTTATGTCAAGTATTAAAAAAAAAATCTAACCACTTTCTTGTAATGCCACAAGAGGACACACGAAGACATAGTTTAACTAATCCTTAGGCCGCCACTCCGCTATGGTTTACTAGGGACTATAAACAACACCGTCTTGATGTATTATGATCATGTATAGTGTCTACATCAATGCAAATTAAGGGTAAAAGTCAAAGATCTCTCAAGGTTAGGTTAGAGATGATCCATACCTGAAACTTACCAAGGTCACTATGAATATGACAAATTTCCTTGTTTCAGTATTTAGCTTCTCCCTGGCATAACGCATTGGGTGAAGGGAAACGTGTCTGAAATTCTGCTTTACAAATACTAATACAATAATATCAAGTGAGATATACATGGAAAGATATTCTCTGAAAATCTGACTCCCCTGTTTTGTCCATGGCAAGTCAAATGCTTTTATGTCTATACGAATCAGGTTCACAAACTTTATGAGGTTGCATGCCGGCATGTGAATTCCTGCCCAACATCACGCCAGGGAATGTAACAAGCTTACAAGTGCCCATAATAAGAGCTGGAAAATTGCACTTGATAATTCAAAATACAGGCAATTTACCTCAGCCAAGAGATGTCTATAACAATGTACCTACGTTCCACTGCATAATACAGATCTATCTGTAAGTGTCTCAAGAGGACCGCATAACTAACAATGTCCTTGAAGTGTAATATGTATGTCAGTGGCCAAAAGGAAAATCTATTTTTACCAGTGTTCCAACAGTACACAAACACACACAAATAAAAGATATGTTTACCAACGCTCTGGAATACTCTTTGTAGTACATCTCTACCAGAGCACAAACTAGGCCTATTAGTCCCCTGTGCCACACTACACATATCTATCTATCTATCTATCAGTCTCGCAAAACACGATGTAATTCTACCAGTGCCCTAACTCACAGCTTATGAACAAATCATTGAAGCTATTTTTACGCTGAACTGAAATGGAATACACATACGCCTCACGAAACAATAACCTAAAATACCGCAATTCCAAACCACTGCCGCTTTGTCAACGTCAGGCCTGCACTCCAATTTACATAAGGTACTCGCTACACAAATTACACAAAATAAAAATAGACAGTTGAAGGTCACAGAGCGCGCTAATTTCTTAACTTTGAGTGAAATGTAACGATAATTTCTCGAGTGAGGTGGGTAAGATTAGAGCTTCCCAGCAGTTCAATATTACAGGTGGTGCGGCACAGGTGACCCGGGACCTTCACCTTAAATTACTGATCCCTGGACCACGATATCCAAAATATATACGTCACTGGTACCCTGGGGACAGCACCTCAACACTGCTGCTGTTGCTACTGCTACTGTTGCTATTACTGTTGTTACTGTTACTACTACTGTTGCTACTGCTGTAGGCACTGTTACTGAAGTCTCTTCTGCCGCTACTGTTACTGCCTTGCTCAGACTGCTGTTGATGCATATGTCATAACGGTTCCTACTGCTGGGGTACTGTTATCTACTGCTGTTGTCTTGTGATGGTCCTGCTGGTCGCAGCAGTTCTTCCTGCTGCTGCTACTGCTGCTGCTCCTTCTACTACTGTGTAGTTTACATTTTCATCGTCAGTATTGCCAGTGCTCCTCCTGGTAATCATACTACTTTCAATGCAAATGTAAAAAATCTGTTCCCTCCATCGTTGCTGTCTTAGCTGCTACGGTGACTTTTCTTCCTAGATGCTACTAATACTGGAACTACATTATGTCACATGCGTTCCAGGTCATGTCATAAAGAAATGTTAATACATGAAGCTTAATGATACAGCCGCTTATGTCAAACGATACTATTTTCCTCATCCGTCTCAAACGTTAGGTGTTAAAAGTGAGTCTCTCTACATTTCAATTAGTGTATCAAGATGGCTCCAGTCCAAACCCGGTATTGAAGGTTCCCTGTCTTTCTCAATATATCACTATTTTTTTCTGTCCATGTACACACTGACACTCAACTCTAAGTGCAACGGCACGATCCTTTAGAACAACTGTGCGGCCCTAGGGTATGGCGGCCTGGTCTTCTGGCCTTAATGTTAAGGGATCAGATTAAAATCCAGAACATCCTACCCAGAGGTTGTTCCTTCGTGCTCGGGGGTCTGTGTTGCGTCCCTATCTGCCTAATATGCTATCCCTGTAAATGTGATGAACTGTCCCCGACACCTGTCTCCCTGTCTGTCTTTAACATCTGTCTGTCTCTCCTTCTATCTGTGTGAGTGACCTCATGTCTCTCCCACTCTCCGTATAGCAGTTTCACTCTAACTTTGATCCTCTTTCCCACTCCATATCTTTTACCTCTCCAAGCTATTCTCTCTCACTCTCTGTGAGACGATCTCTTCCACATCTCTTGTATCTCTCTCTCCAACTCTCTCTGTGACTGGGTAATCTCCCACAGTCTCTATATACTCCCTCTGCTACGCTTGGATGTAACTGTCACATTAACAGTCGGTGAGAGACTGCATGCCTCCCACTCTGCACCTTTACCAGACAGTCTGTCTCCCAGCGAGGCGGGCGGCCTACCCGTGCGGCCTGACCAACCCTTCCATAAGTAAACAACCAGCCGTCCGAGCAAGGGATGGGGGCAGGGAAGGGGGGGGGTCTACCGGGCCTCTGTTACCTTCTGGGATTTACCTACATAACTTGCGGGGAAGGGGAGGGGAGGGAGTCTACCGGATCTCTGTTACCTCCCTCAGTCACCTACCTACCTGCCTGCCTTCTTCCCTACCTGCCTTACCTCTTTATTCAAAGTGTATTTGCTTTAGAGGAAAACGAACAATATTCTGGTCAAATGCATCCGTAAAGAGAAAAGTATGATACCGGAACTCAGCAATATCCACCTCTTTCTATACGTTGTCATACGTTTATATCAACCAACCCGAAACTCACCTCACCCCACACACTCAACTCATCCCCACCTCATCATACATCCTCACCTCAATACATCCACATCCTCACCTACGAATCCCAGACATCCAACCCCTTCCTCCCCCCTTAAAACACCCTCAACCACCCATCCACTCGGCCCACAGTGTATTCTATTTCTGCAGTGTACGACCCTCAACCCTCATCACCAAATACTACGGCCCTCCCCTCTGTCTCTCTCCACACTCCCTCCTCTTTCTCTCCCCACACCTCATGTTTTCTCTCTTCATATACCAGTCTCTCTCCAACAGGCAGCCCCATCTTAACCCGACGTCTGCCTCCCCGGCTATACGACCCTCCCACCACAGACACCTTGCCCCCTTCTTCCCTCTCTCTGTGTCAGCTCGAGCCCCATACGTTACAAGTGACCTCCCCTCTCCACACGATACACCGTTCCCTCCGGTAGATCATCTTGGCTAAGCTATTGTGGCGAGGATCAGAGCACAGAGGATGAGCGAGGCTCAGACTACATAAGACGGGTTAGGCTCAGAGTCTATAGGACGGGCTTGGCCCAGTACCCTACCAACACCCCGGTTCCTCCACTGCTCTCTCCCCAAGACACACTTCTTCACCCAGAACTTCCTCCCTCATCCCACTCCACGACTCCTCCCCTGCTTTCGCGAAGACACACGCCTCCTTCCCCCAGCACCTCCTGCCTTCCTCCCCACACCACGGTTCCTCCCTCGCTCCCCTAAAGACACAAGTCACCCTCAACCCGCACCTCTTGCCCTCATCCTCCCCACCAAGGTTCCTCTCCCCGTTCTCCCGAAGACACACTTCTTCCCCACCCAGCGTCTCCTCCCCACACCAAGGATCTTCCCCTGTTCTCTCCCCAAGACACGCCTCCCTCCGCCGCCCTTTGACTTCCCCCACACGAGAACTATTCCATTTTATATAAATCTGGAGCGCGGCTGTGGCCTACTTCTTATTTCTCTGGCCCTCCCCATCCTTAATCAAGTTTAAAATGGCTTTGTGATTACTGGACCAAACAGAGATCTGCTGAAACATCATTGACAATACAGAACCGCATTATTGAGCAGACCGACCGTAAACGGCTGATGGCTTTCCATTGGCAGGGGAAATAAATAAAAGAGGAATAAGTGACGCGAAAATAAGAAATAACTGGTGATGTGGAAGGGCATCTCGGGAGGGGAGGGAGACAGTGAGGGAAGCACTGACTCCCGAGGGTAATTGGGGATTTGGAGATGTTTAGAGAGTCTTGGGATGCTGTCTGTCTGTGTCTGTCTGTCGCTGGGCATGTAGCAGTTACTCCTGTGTTGGACGGTGAGGAGGAACAAGCACTAGCGCCGCCAAACACACTCGTAATCACCGGCAGGAGAACTGCCACCAAGACACCGGCCGTAAATCTAACACAGTGAGACGGAATATTTCCTCCAACTTGACAAGTCGGGAAAAATCGTTTCTTATAATCTCTCTCTCCCCCATCAGGAGGAACGACCCCGGGTAATCATTCTAATACCCTCGCTCGGTACTGAAGGCGTGCTCGGGAGAGTCCTCCTCGGCAGGAGACCTCCCTGTCGCTTCTCCTGAAGGACCAGGGGACCGCGGGATCCCCTGACACAAGCGAGAAGAAATACTCGTCACACATCTAATTGAACTTTTGCTGAGGTTGTCCAGACTATTACCAGAGGACGGACCAACGTTTCATATTGATTTTTCTGCGTGTGCGTCTGTGTGTGTGTGTGTGTGTGTGTGTGTGTGTGTGTGTGTGTGTGTGTGTGTGTGCCTAACTTTCCCCATGGCTGGATGAGGGCATTCACTGTACTTATGACACGATATAAAAAGGCGGCTGGCAGCTCCAGCATGAGCGGGTAATGTAAATAAATAGTATTTTAACTACAAGAGGAAAGGAGGAGTAGTCCACAAATTGAAGGTTAGTGCCCCATACGTTTGGCCAACACGGAATTATATCACATTGGTAAACGACCTGGAAAAACCATCGATCCGCACCTGCAAGGAAAAGTTGCCCTTACGCTACACTATATTAAGGACGATTAAATATGATCCTCGGGCCTCGAGCTGTAGTCACATTGCTTATTTGTTTTAATTATGCAAGACTTTATGATCCGAGTTTAAATATACAAGAAGGAAAAAACATGAGTGAGTCTGTCTGCCCGTAATGGCTGTCTTAAACATAAAACAGTAATGTTAGGCAAAAATTAGAGAACATGTATTACTTACGGACGAGATGCGAGACTCGCCGTAGAGTCCGTCCTGTCACATCTCGTGGTGTCACGCTCCAGGGCAACGCTGTAACCTCTTGGGCTTCACGGTATGAACAGCGAGCACAAGGGAACGACGAAAAGGCCCTTGAGCAGGACAGTACGACTTTTAGGTACGTTGGCCTAGGCTCTAACTCAACCCTTAAAGGGTCAGGTCAAAAGCCATCATACCCAAGGGTCGTAGCATCAGCCTCTGACTAGACCCTCAGAGGGTCACGTCAAGAGGCCTGGCCATCATACCCAAGGGTCATCCGGTCAGCATATGACTGAAGGCTCAGCCATCGTAACCCAAGTGGGCACACAGTCCTGCACTGAGGTGCAAAGAATGTTATCACGGGGAAACATCTCTGTCA
Source organism: Panulirus argus (assembly GCA_038088735.1). NCBI lineage: Eukaryota > Metazoa > Arthropoda > Malacostraca > Decapoda > Palinuridae > Panulirus > Panulirus argus. Next base: position 66,984 of record JAYMFT010000028.1, on the reverse strand, counting down.
TGTGTACTCCAAAGGCATTACACCCAATGATCGACTCACTCACTTCCTATCATCTTACATTTCCTGTATCAAACCGTAAAAGAGTTTCCGAGTTGTCTTTTATATCTTTTTTTTTTCTCCTGAGCTATAATTAAAGTGTGGCCTTCAAGGTATTGACGGCGGAGCTTCGGGTCGTTCCAAAATGTTCCAGATAATTTCCTTTGGGGTCAAGCCACACACACACACACATCGCGTCTCAAGAAATGATGACCAAGAAATGCGGTCTTTTTAAAAGACCAATACTGCTCTAAACAATAACACTAATGCCCTCCCTGGCCAACTGCTTAAAATCCAACGAAGGGAACTGAATCCTCTAACCGATCCGAAAGTTACGGGAAAGTTAGTTTCAAAAAGAGAGAGAGAGAGAGAGAGAGAGAGAGAGAGAGAGAGAGAGAGAGAGAGAGACCTGAAGGTTTAAATCGCGGAATCTTTGTGGGATTTTCCAAGAGCGGCGGCGGTGGCGAGACGTGCAGTCATTGTACCCGGAGGGTGTTTATTGTTGCATGTGTCGCTGCATTTATCGCACGGCGTTACGGCGCTGCTGCTGCTGCCTGCCCTCAACAACACGACTTTCCCCCACCCGACATCAGCCTCGGTAAATACTGTTATTATCTCAGTTTCCTGTCGCCGGCCGGCCTCTTCGGCAACTTGCTTTTCCTGCGCGTAAACCATCGTTGCGTCCGTGACACTGTGTCACCAGGTGGGTGTGAGAGTGTGTTTCCACGCCGTCCGTGTTGCGTTATCAGTTCTAAATTTCTTCTCTCAATTATGCGTCTTAACGTACCTTAGTGATTTTTTTCCTCTTCCTGTTGAATCTAAACAGCTCGTGACTGGGTAATGATGGCAGGTGTTTCGGAGATTAAGGACTTCCTTAGGGTGTGTATATAATCGCCCGGGGAGGCGCTCCGATTTTTCTGTTGTTTCCGCCTTCTTCCATTAACACGTATCTCTGGTTCTACCTACATCAACACGTGTTCCTCCATTCACTTGTCTCTCTGGGTCTCCCTCCACTAACATGTCTCTCTGGGTCTTTGTTTCCCCTTCATTAACTTATCTCTCTCTCCTTCTCCCTCCATTAACAAGTCTCTCTGGTTCTCCTTCCGTTAGCGTATGCCCCCGAGTCTCCATACACTAACCAAGTGTCACGGTTCTAAACTTTCCCACACAACTTGTGTCCCTAGCTGGCAGCCTCCTAGAGCTGGTGTGGGTCCTACAAGTCGTTAAGCCCTAGAACACATTGGTGCAACCCTTGACCACGACGATACGATCCATAGCAAGACCCCTGCATTAAAGACCCCTTTCAACTGACCCTTAAGAGCCAAGTCGAAGGCTAATTGCTCAATCGGACATCAACTGCGAGCGCAGAAATCAGTGTTAGTTCTCTGCAGTCTTGACTGCTCAAGCTTCCCCAACTATTTCTTTATTAGACACCTATTACTCGATGTAATCTATCATTTTGGCAGCAAAAAATTAGTGAGTATATTGTGCACTCTCACCCATCCTGTGGGTGGTGGCGCAGAGGAGGAAACAAGAGCGCACAGAGGGTTCAGGGACTGGGTCAGTGGCTTCATTATATAATAAGTTACATAAGTAAACTATCTACAGTAGGCGAAGTCTAGATACTTCTCCAATATCTGGGAAAAGTAAGGATACTTTTCAAGTAACTGGGACAGTCAGGATACTTCTCCGGTATCTGGGGCAAAACTTCATTGGGACAAGACACCGCTGTGGTGCAGTGGGGATCGTCGTCACCTAATTCGAGTGCTAGGCAGACAGCCGCCTTCTCATCGCAGATGCAGAAAGTGGGGGATGAGCGAATATCTAATTTCAGACCGGCCATTCCCTCAAGCGAAAGTTTTTCTCATATTTCCAACAATCAACGTCACGTACATCAGAAACCGGTAACATCTAACGAAGTTTCGAAAACCTGTGATGAGTGGGTAACGGTGTGAGTGAGGGCCGAGACACCCCAGGTCAGCATGAACCTGCCCTCAGGAGAGCTCCCTTGTCCACATCCACCCAGCGTCCGATATATGGTACTCTTCTAAGACAAGGTCGGTTACAGTGAGGCACTTTATAGTGTGCAGTGTTGTTGCGTGTGCTTAATGTGGCACTTCTCGTAACTAACGCCCATATCAACGCAGTGCCTGCCAGAGATATATATCTGTACCTCAATCTAATGGTGACATAAAATATCATTGTCTAAATGTGGTCTTGTGCTTACCATATTAGGTGTGGTAGTTTGTGGCACTACCGGCATGTCTTGCCTCGCCAAATGCCAGCAACTATACTGGTCTCACTTACAACAGCACTTACCGAGCGTGGAGACGGACCTCAGCAGGCTAATGAGCACTCCTTCACTAAACCTTATCAAATTGTTCTGAAAATTTTGTGTATATGCAACCGCCGCTTCCTTCAACATTAAACGTTTTCCTGGATTTTGGTACAGAAGAAAAAACATACGTTCATATAAAGGACTGACGTCTGCCACACAGGATACTTAAAGATTTTAGAATCTCACTTAGCAATGGCAAAGAATAAGATAACGGCAGTATATGTATTATATATATATATATATATATATATATATATATATAT
>JAYMFT010000028.1:51188-64247 GCA_038088735.1 Panulirus argus | reverse complement strand
ACACATATATATATATATATATATATATATATATATATATATATATATATATATATGGAAAGTAGAACATAGACTAAAAAAAAAAAAAGGTAAACTACATTTAACAATGATTCATCATATCCCGGCTAACTACTTTCAAAGGCCATTGGCAATGAGTTACACCCTCACAATGTATTGCCAGATGAAACACAAACTAAGTTATGAAAAGTTAAGAAAAACTGGAAAACATCCACTATAAGTATCAATACAAATGTAACTATATCTAATGATATCATACTTTCTTACTCTACAGATTCTAATAAGATGTGCCAAAAGCTATCAAATATTGGCAACTCTAGGCAGAAGTAAAGACTTTAGAGGTCGGGTTTTGTACTAGCTACCAGACACAAGCAGAGACAGAGCTGCCCACCTTAACCATCGCGAGAAGATCACTCCTCCAGTGTCCGTACCTGTTGTCAGAAAAGTTGAAGTTTAATTGTTATAACCAAGTAACAAACAGTCTTATGATCTAAGCTTATAGTTACAACCAGTCTAATGACCTAAGAGCCTTATGATTCAAGCTTAGAGCTATAACCAGGTAACAGTCTAATGATCCAACATACTTATGATCTAAGCTTGTCCACGAGTGGAGACTGTGACATGATAAAATCTGTATTTGCGTGTCCTGGTATCCTGCCATGAGTTAGAGAAAAAAAAAATAATCTGCAAAAAAAATTTTTGGCAACAATATCTACCTTTTCTTAGAAAATATGTTATAAATTTGAAATTCCCAACGTTCAGCACTCCTGGGTTAAATCACTTGCCAAAAAAAATCTTTTTTTTTCTAATCAATATGCAAATTCATGCAACTAGGCGCTCCCAAATCTAATCAGTTCGTCTCCTCCAGAGGGAGTACCTATGGTGTGAGTACGAAGTTTCTAGCACGTATTGTCCCTGGATTATCATGTTAACATGAACGTATCATCAGACAGACCCAGGCAGAGTGACGACAGACTTGTCACTACTGTATTCAACCACATCTTGTTCTCGAAGGCAGCGTATATTATTACATACTGCCTTCCTCACCGGAATGCGTTAGGGTAAACATGCACATGCAAACAAACATTAGGAAAATTCAAAGACATGTACATGCACAAAATAGCGCATAAAACACGCATGAAACCAACTAACTCCTCTTCAGAAAAGAAAAAAAAAAAAGTGTTGTGAAGACAACCCAGCAAGCGTTCCAGTACTGTCCTCCTCCTCTAACATATTACTAGTGGGAACTGAATGGCTACCCTTTTTTCATAACACTCAAAACCACTTGCTAAAGACCACTGGAACAACCTTTTGAAAAAGGATAAATGACGTAACCCAATATTCAGCGTTATGCTGTATGGCTATATCTCGGCAGATCGTTTTCAAAGAAACCTGATGGATCATGCAACAGTTGTTACCTCAGCCACGAAACTCTTAACTGAGCCATTAACAATAAACGACTTTCATCACGGTCGCTCCAGCCGACAGCTGAACGCGGTTTCCATCGCTGGCATTCTTAACACGTGCAACGTACTGGTGACGCTACTCTAACGGGCACGTGCACATACGAGTGAGAGACATGCACCATCGCTGACGCCTTTCGTCGGGGGATTTTGACGTCAAAGAACATAACATTTTCCAGATTTGTTACTTCCAGATTTATGTTCCCAAGTTAGACCACACTGTGTGTGTGGGATTCCTAGAACTTCCAGCGCAACGATATGATCCTTAAACACGCAGCTACAGCACTCAATACTGATGGCTAGTCAGGTCAAAAGCTAAGGACACGATCGTCGTGCTCAAGGGGCTCAATAATATTAGGTAAAACCAGGTGATTGAGTTACTCGTATGGTAGTGAGGTAATTATGGTCACATATGCAGAAATAAGGGTATGGGTGGGTCGTCATGCTAGGTAAGGCTTAGTTAAAACCTCTCGTGTCTTAGGCTTCAATAAAAGTCATATAATGACTTTTATTGCTTTTAGTGACCACCTGTCTCTACCGAGGAAGAAATAAAACTAATGTATGAAAAAAGAGCGTATAATCGGGGCCCTTTTTCCGCCACATCTACAGCGACATGCGACTTGTCTCGTTAAATCTAATTCCTACACAAGCAAGTTAATGCATCAACATTATTCAAGAAAAACCCTTAAAAAAAAAAAGCTCTCACAGTCTGACTATTCCCCACTGCAACAATCTGCACCAACATGCAATTGTCTCCCAGTTATAAATCATGTAGAGAAAAAAAGCGAAGGAAAAAAGAAGTTATGACTGCCATTAAAGTAATCGTTTGGCTTTATATGATCTGTATAGTCAAGGTCTTTTTAAGAGGCGCTCAGTTACCACTGCCAAAAAAAAATGTAAAGACCACCAAGGTACAGAGTTTGTCAGACACCTGCTGCCTTAATCTGCCTCAGGCAGTCAGTCAGACCTCTGCCGCCTTAAGCTGCTGACCCCTGCTGCCTCGGTCAGTCAGTCTGATCCCCTGCTGCCTCGGTCAGGCCCATGATGCCTCAGTCGGACCCCTACTGCCTCAGGCTGTCCCCCAGTACTTCGGCCAAATCTCCAACTGCCTCAGTCAGACTCCTGCTGCCTCATTAAGTGCCCTTATGCATCAGTCAGACACCTACTGCATCAGTCAGACTCTCTCTGCATCAGTCAAACCCTTGCTACACAGTAAGTGCCCTGCTGCCTCAGTCAGTCCCCTCGAACCTCATTCATATCTCTGCTGCCTCAGTTAGACCCCTGCTGCCTCCTCCCGTTCCTCCTGCTATCTATCCTGGCCACTGTTTACAACTGTCCACAGGAAATGCTTTACAGAACAATTTGGCTCAGCAGGTGTGGCTGCTTACCACTTATTTCCCCTCATTATCTTCTTCATTGTTGTTTTTGTACGCAGTGACGTGTGTTTAATTTTCTTTACTATCCATTTACTTCCTATTATCCGCTTAGCTCGAGAATAATTTATAATCTAACATGCATCACGAAGTTTGTTTTTCTATCAGGCAATATTATTCTAAACATTTGTTTACCAATAAGTATTCTTTTAATAGCCTCATAATTTTCTTTTATCCATCTTCTTTGCCATTAACTTTCAATCATCCATTTCTCTCCCAGTCCCCACTAAGTTCAGTATCATTCCAACCATTCTTTTACCATTAAGCACTACATAATTTCTTTTTGACCCATCCTTTAACCAATATCTTACAATTATCAGTCTCTCTCTCTCTCTCGCTCTCTCTTTCTCCCCTCCTGGGATGTAGGTAAACCACAGATCAAAGATCGGGGGTATACAAAGCGCTCCCTCCCAGCCCCGAAGCGGAAGACTTACCATGAATGTGTCTTTAATGGTTTTGTTACTTCTTAATCTTTAGGCCAAAATCTCTCGTGCATCACAGCGCAGATTGGCTTAAAACTACATATGCGCCAGTGGCCACTCAGGATAACAAGGGAGACCAAAAATAATCATAATAATACTAATGATAAAACAGAAATTATTCAAAACTCAGTGCCCTTGATTCATGAACTGGCACCTATCCGTTTATTCTTTGTTTATACACAAAAGTCTTGCTTTTAGCTGCTTGTCGTACTATCAAAATGTTACTTTCACTATAACTACTGAGAGAAATAATTTGCATATGTACAAATATATATACTTGTTCGGTTAACAGCTTTTGTGTGTGTGTGTGTGTGTGTGTGTGTGTGTGATGAAAGCGGCTGAGTAATAACGTCAATACCCAGTATCTACCACTAACGAAGACGACGCGATAAACTCCATCAAAGCACAACCACATGCAAGGAGAGCATTTTTTCCCCCTTCCCTTCGCCTTCCGACACCACAAGAGAGAGAGACATATCCCTCATACCGACCTCTTGAGCACGACGGTACGACCACTGACCATGGCGCGTGATGGCAGCCTGACCTTTAACCCGATCCTTAAGAGTGAGGTCAGAGACCTTGATCATCCAGGGAACACTAACCACGGGAAGGATTCGCAAACTCCTCCAACCATAGGACACTGGATCACAGGAAGGATTAGGACTCTCCTCCAAGATGACCACCACCCCATCCTCAACAAGAGCAGAAAACATGGCGCAGGCAAGGAAGAAGGCCAGGTCCACACCCAGCAGGCAGAACATAACGTGCTGGGAGGAAACACCGCGATGTCCTTGGGGGAAGAGAACAACAGGTCGCCATCATGAAACACTGCAGCAGCAGCAACACAAGCCCCCAACATAAACACGTGGAACAATAACACCGCCCTATCGGCAAGTAAAACAAAGTCCCAAGCACGAACATCAGCAGCCACAACACCACGTCGCCAACGGGATCAACATTAGTAATAAGAACGGCAGGAAGAACATCTCGACTTGAACGGCATCAACAGTAGGGAGAGGTCAAAGTTCCCAACGGGCAAGGAACACGTCCTAAACGGGATCAACAGTAGGGGCAGAACAAGGTCTTCACTAAACAAGAGCCAAACCACGTCAAATAAACGGTAGGAACAACTGTTATCTCCGGTGCACATGACGGCAGGAACCACGCAGTTCTAATCGGGATCAACAGCAAATGCTGAACCATGTCTTCGGTTAACACGACGGTGGCAATACTGCATCTACAACAGCACTAGCAGCAAGAACCCCAACTCGGACATGAGCAGCAGAAACAACACGTTTTTCCAAAGGGGACAACAGGAATAATATTATGTCTCTAATGGGAACTTGGCGCACTTGACCCAGGCGCTTACCTACGGGAAGGCACGGCCAGTCGTCAACAAGTGATCTCGTGACCTTCACCTCTGACCCCCCCCCCCCAAAGGTCAAAAACTAGGGTATATAAAGGTCAGTTCCTATGCCAAGGGTCATACGTCTGGACCCTCATCTCTTGCGGTGTTGTAGCGTGCGGACAGAAACAAATAGCCTGAAACATCCACGTAAGGATAGATTTAATATTACTAGGTTAACAAGTGCCCACGGTGGAGAACTCCACGTCCCAAGCAGGGCGTTCAGCAGGAACAGCCTTTCAGTGTAAGCAGAAACGAGCGTCCTGCAATAGGTGGTTACGACGTCCTCACGACGATCAGAAGCAGGACCAACATCACGCCCTCAACAGGAACAGCGAGATGACCTCAGTAGATATACCAAAAGGGCTTTCTATAGAACACTTGCGCCGCCAGCAGCGCTGCACAGTGACTGGGAGAGATGCAAGAATGAATGGAAATAGCCTGAAGAAAATAAAATCTGTATCAATTTCCAAGGCCAAAGGTGGAATTTTCTGAAAGTTATCAGCTTGGTTAAAACCTTTTTCAAAGAGCATAATCCAAGCAAAACCTAAACTAGAATTGAGGGTCATAAGCCACTCAATTCTTCAGACGCTGGGCAGCAACTGTTTACGGTATACAGTTTGAGGTGTATGACCTACCCTTAAGGGTCATGTCAAAGCCAGCGTCCCTAAACCACAGTGTAACACCCAACGACGGACGGACAAAGAGCTCCGTAAGCAGCCGCAGTGCTACGCAGGCGACACAAACAAGGGCTGAGACCGTCACCAGCAGATGCGCCATACCACGCACGAACAACGTCATGTTAACGGCAGAAGCAGCTACACCTCCCCAGCAAGACTGCTTAGTCCCCCGAAAGGGGCACAAAGCGACAGCACTACATCCTCAACACCAGGGAAACAACCTTCCTAACTGCATCGTCATCACATCCAGAATAAAGCAATAAAAAAGCCCATCCACCTGGAGCAACACAAGCTTCCATCCACCTGGAGAAAAACAAAGTCCCATCCACCTGGAGTACTTCAGTCCCATCCAGTTGAACCAACTCAAGCTTCCATCAAGCTTGAGTAACACAAGCTCCCATTCAGCTGGAATAACACAATCTACCATCCAGCTGGTGCATCACAAGCTCCCAGTCCAACTGAGGCAACACAAGGACACATCCATCCGCCGCAATGCAAGGTCCTATCCAGCAAGAGAAACACCAGGGCCCTAACAGAAGCAACATAAGAACCCCTGTAGAAACAATACCAGAACACCAGCAGGAGCAACACCAGAGCCCCAACAAAAGCAACATTAGGACCCCAGCAGAGGAAACATCAGGAACCCAGCAGGAGCAAAGCCAGGACCCCAGCAGGCGCAACATCAGGAACCCAACAGAAGCAACACCAGAACTCTAGCAAAAACAATGTTAGGACCCCAGCAGGAGAAACACCAGGACCCCACAGGAGTAACACTACAAACCCAGCAGGAGAACACCAGGACCTCAGCAGAAGCAACATCAGGACCCCAGCAGGAGCAACACCAGGACCCCAGCAGGAGCAAGACAAGGTCCACCAACTAGAGCAGGGAGGAGAGGTTCATGACGTCCACTGCTCCATCCTCTAATTAACAAAGGAAGATCCTTGATTTAGAGACGGATGATGCCCTCCGCCCCTCCAGAAAGATTCGATCACCCGCCGTACTTATCACGCTGCTCCCAACTCCCCCGACAGATCTTCCAAGCTCCTCCGCTCCTCTCTTTTCATCCTGTAAGAACACACGGGGCTTTACAAACTACACACATCTGCTCATCACCCCATAGGGAGAGTGATGAAGCTAGGGACGATCTGCAGCTTTAAAGGAAGGTAGTTGAGGAGGGCGAGGTTTGGCAACACGGGCTCATTTAAGGAACTGCCGTTAGTCGTCAAGCTACAAAGGGATCAATAGTTTTGGGGGGCCGGGCTAGTTAATCTGCTTGTTGACTGCCGACAGCCCCGTCGCTGCCGCCACCCTTATCACGCTACTTATTATCTGGCTGATGCTTACCTTATTACTGCACACTGGCTCCTTGGTGTCGCTTCTGTGTGGGTACGTGCTTTATGCTTGTGTGTGTGTGTGTGTGTGTGTGTGTGTGTGTGTGTCTTTAAGACTCACTCTTGCTGCTTTCTCAATTCTTTCTTTATTTTCTTTTTATGTGTGTATATTTGTACACGTCTCGGTGTGTGAGTGTCATGACATCATACCAATAATTAACGAAGACAGTCACCTCAACACCACTGGCCCGCAACACTCATACTAGTAGTGTTGTATCATATCTCTAAAACAGTAGCTTGCAATACACTTCTTACACTGACAGTGTTGTACCACACCCCTAACCAGTGGCTTGCAACACATTCCTCACACCGCACACTGTACGAGATCTCAGGCCTGCAACACACCTACACAGTGGCAGTGTTGCACCACACCTTTACACCAGTGTCCTGCATGACTTCAAACTGAGTGTTGCTGGAGACCTCGGGCCTGTAATACAAACCCTCACACCTATAGTGTTCCAAGCCACCACAACAACATCCCTGGTCTACAACACTCCTCACACTGGCACTATTGCATCACACCTCTTCACAAGTGTCCTGCAACATACTCTTCACGGTGGGTGTTGGAGGAGACCCCAGGCCTGCAACACACTCCTCACACTGGCAGTGTTGCAGGATACCACTTACAAGAATCACCTTCCATCTCCTTCCCCCTTGGTCATCCTTCCCCTGTTATACAACGCCCGCCACCTCCTCCTCCTCCTCCTCCTCCACTATTTTTACTCCGTTTATCTCTCCCAATTTCTCTCTTCTCTCCCAGTTCTCTCTCTCTCTCTCTCTCTCTCTCTCTCTAAGTATGGGTTTGTCTGTCTGTTGACCTACCTAAGTCTGTTCTCAATCCATCTATTTCTCAGTCTGTTCACACACATACACACACACACACACACACACACACACACACCAAACACTGGCCCTGAGTAACAAATCGATTTTCTCTGTAGTCACGAATTTCTTCTGAGGGAGGGGGTAAAAAAAAAAAAAGCATTTCGCTGACCGTCCAATATCGCTATGTATAACAGAGCAGCGTGACTCCCGCCACATTTTAACCCGGTTGTATGTGTGTGTAGCGCCCCTCCGCACCGCACCGATTATCTGCTTATGCACAGAAAACGCGCGACTCATCCGCACCCAGAACCGCAGTGCTATGAAATAATAAATAAACAAAATTGGCATCTCGTGACATCCTCCCGCGGCTGCATTTCGTCTTTATGCATCCCGTAAAAGATGCGTCGACCACCGTTTGTTCACTTGGCAGGGCAAAACGCATGTGTATTAGATTTATTGGGAGATCATTCCCCGGGGAGGCTGCGGCGGAGGGACACGACTCGAAAAGTCTGCCATCCACACACTAGCATTTTGATCCTCACACACACATACACTCTCTCTCTCTCTCTCCAGCCTGCAACAACATGGCTGGAATTCTGCCCCACGCGCGCCGTAAATCGAATCAAATTAACAAAAGGACGAAGGTATCTGGTACGTTTGGTTAACACATATTAGGACAAGTTGGGTTTTGTGCCAAAATCAATGTTGCGATGAGAGCCGTTTGCAAGGCCAGCAGTTTGCCGCGCTCGTTTGCAACCCAGGACGCGAACCCAGAGAGAGAACCCGACACACCCGCCCCAGGACCCGCCTCCTCCTCCTCCTCCTCCTGCTCCCTTGTTCCTCAGTCTTCTCCTCCTCCTCTTCCTCCTCCTGGCCACTCCTCCGGGAGGCCCTACCGGTCACTCAGCCGGCAGCTCCCGCCCGTCCTCTACCGCTCCCAGGAGGAGAGGCTGAGGATCTGGGGGCGGTTTATGCCACCGCTGATGCCACCTCTTTTACTGCTGCCACTGCCATCTCCTCTCCTACTTCTGCTGCCGTCGCTACTGCTACTCTGACCTAGTAATGCTTATCACCAAACACGCCGCCACCTGACAGCACGGACAACTAACTACTCTCTACGGCAACTGGAGATTCTTATCCACTTGCTGGTTCGTGTTAACTGCATCTCTCTATGCTGACGACTCAAACACCAACCAACATATCTTTTATCATGCGGAGTATTTCCACTACCAGGTACCCAATGATGGGGGGTGGGGGAGGGGGGGTTGGGGGGAGGATGGGAGAAGATGGGGAGGTCCCCAGAATGACACAAGTGACCAATCACACGAAAGTCTGGAACCTTAAAGGGACGTCTCGGAATCTGGACTCAAGCAACTTTTCCTAAAAGGATGCCATAAAGTTACCCAAAATAAGAAAACAGACAAATGGTAGAGATATCTGCGAGCACTTCATCGTCTCAGTATCAAACATTTAATCGTGAATTGTTATAGACTGTTGGTGCGGCTCTGGGAATGATATAGATGCTGCAGGGATAAAGTTTTGGTCCTGATAATCATCATTTGGCGGTTTGCCTACAGAGGAATTGCAGGCCGGGGGGCACGCCCAGCCGCATTCCACGCCCGTGATGGACTAAAGGACATTTTTGGCCCAGCTGATACACAACACTGCACCCATTTTGTTCCTGCGGTATTCTAAGATATTTATATTATTTTCATGGCATCGACTCCTCCGAGAGGAGCTCGTAACTAACAGAGAAGACTTGAGTGCCTTTGTTACCGAGCTGGGGTTCGGTGAAACACATAAAGACAATGAACTAGGTATTCAGAGGTGATTCTTCCTTCGAAGGGAAAATCGACTGTATGCTTCCGCTTGGTTATTACATAATTTATGGAGATGATTCATTCTAAGATGCTGACTCAGGTGGCTGTCTGGCGGGTTGAATGCGACTCAACTGGTGTCGTGAGTCAGTTCCACATATCAGGTGTTCCGCTGGCTGCTCTACTACCCCTTCAATCCGTCTCTGCTGTCGCCCATACTCTATTAATGACAGGTCTTCTTCTTGTTTAAGTATATACTGTTGACTGGTTATCAAGATGCTTTTCCAGCCGTCATGTTTATCATTACCTGTTCCCGAGGCACTTCCAGCCACGATTTACCAGCCAATCGGAGGACACTGCGTGAGTCGACTTGCCACTGACTAGCGATTATATAGTCACCTGTCAAGAAAGACTAGATGAGGACAAGCGAACGTTTTTTCCCTGTTTGTACACTCGCCCAAAAACTGCGTATTAACAAAAGGTACAGTATGGAGCTGATGAAAACAGAATCAAATACCATCCGTCCAGTGCAGACTGGAACGGAGGACTTCCAAAATCAGAGCTCAACACTACCACTGCTTCACGGGCTATATATTCTGTTAGTTATGATGCTGCTGTTGATGGGTACAGCTCCTGCTCGTAATATTGGTCAGGTCTTGGCCTGCGTTCCTCTTCATGACTATCATTAGTTGTTACTGGAAATACGTACTCTTCTTGTTCGTAAAATCTGATCCTTAATATACCAGTTCCTAATTACTGTTGGCTGACCTGTTGGTCTGTTCTTTGTGCCGTATTCTCACATTTTTTTTTTTTCGTTCTTTTTATCGACTTTTCCAGTTGCTAGATGTTCCAGTTGTAAGTTTTTACTGCTATTCTGATCTTCTCTTCTAAGTTACTTCATATTTCTCTACGATTGTTCTTGTTAATCATTCCTGGATATTTATAGTAACTGTCTCTGTTATCTCCATTCTTCTTTACATTTCTATTAGGTTCCATTTGTCAATCATAGTGTCTGGAATTCAGCGAACTGGCTATTTCTTTTTTTTACTATCTGTCTCTGTCTTTCTTGTTTGTTATTTCTGTTCTTGTTTGTCCTTGAGTTATTCCCCATCAAGCTTTATCTTTGAGAAAGTTGTTACCTTTGCTGGTTGTGGTTATATCTATTTCTGCTGTTGATGGTCCCGTTATCAGCATCCCTGTAGTTTGCCTATTATCAGGGACTCTGTCCCCGTTTGCTCATCAGCATGCCTCTTGTTTGCCAGGTATAAGGGAAATTATTCGAACTCGTTCGCCTGTCAGCCTTACATTCGTCTGTCTACCTCTAGGTGATCTGGCCACGATTTGCTTGTAAGACATCCTGCTGTTTGCACGGTATCAGGGAACTCAAGTCTCTTTGTTCGTAGCCAACCTGTTCTCTGCCTGGTATGAGGCACTAGTCTCGTTGCTCGTCAGCCAGCTTGTTGTTTACTTGGTATATGGCCCTTGCCTCAGTCGACAACCAATCTGTGGTTTGCCTGGTATAAAAGGTGATCTGGTCTCGTTGCTCGTCAACCAACATGTTCTTTGCCTGGTATGAGGTCTTTGTCTCGTTGCTCGTCAATCAACCTGTTGTTTGCCAGGTATCAGGGGATCTGGTCTCGTTGCTCGTCAGCCCGCACATTTGTCTCTCTGTCAGCAAAGATCATATCTCGATAATGAACGAGGTCAGCAGGTTCAAACTTTGCCCAGACTGACCTCGATACCTTGTACCTGTGCTATGCTTTCCAGGTCGTACGGTCAAAGGTGAGGGGTCACGGTAATAATTAGTTAGGGCTTGACGTGCAGGCAGCGTGTGAATTAATCCTCGATATCCGTAGAATTTTGCGTCAAATAAACACCAAAAAAAAAAAAATAACTCTTTAGGAAATTTAACCACAACGTTTGGCAACGGCCATCTATTCCTGGGTGTTGGCTGCTGCAACTGTGGCCAACATGTGCCAACATATGTGAGTAGAAACGTACTGAAGACACATATGTTGCTACAGAACGTTGGAAACACATGTTGCTACTTTGTAACGACCACACCTGGTGTTAAAAAGTGGAGTCTATACATACCCAACCATACAGATACCGAATCGTGAACGGCCCGGCAAATAACCAATCACAGCTGGCCATATATATATATATAAATCCAGTACATTGCCACAAAATATGGTGGCCACACAGGAGTTCAATAAATAGTAAACACAACTGGTGTCTAATACATGACGGGGACGCAAGTGTCAGACGCACAGTGGCATAAGAGGAGTCCAGTTCAAAAGCATCTTAGGTCTTCAGTGTATGGCTATAGTGGGACACTTGCTGAACTGGTCTGTACTTAGCATTCTGCCTTTGGTATTAAAGTCTTGCTGGATACTCATCACCTCACAAAGTCGCTGTGACCATCTCAAATTATATGAAAAAGGAAACTAAAACTGTAATGGTGAGGTCACTGTAGGCCTCCCCTATACTCTCTCTTCGTCTCCCTCACCATAATTTCTTGAGTTTATCTCGCCTCACACATATCCATTATCTCTAAAGATAACTCTTCTTCTAGCATTCCTCATCACCGCTCCCCATCCTCTCTTTTTATATTTCCTAACGCACTCCCTTCTGAAGCTCCTCGCTCCCTCTCTCTTCCTCCCTCACAGTCTTCGTCCCACACATCCTGTGATCACTAACACACACCCTTCTCACTCACCCCACCTCTAAAGATTTATCCTTCACTAACACACTCCCTCTCGCTCATGCTCTTCTACATTCCATCCCACCTAACTACCCTCTCTCACGTCCGCCTATCCTCCTCTATCACACTCTTCTACCCTAATCACACTACCTTACCCTCCCTCACTCCACTACCCTCCGTTACACACCCTCCTATCCTCTCTCACACGCCTAGTAATCAGTGCTAGACAAAATCCCGTCGTAGGCACTCGGAGGGACGACACTCCCCACACTCCCCTTCCTCACTTCGCACTCCCTCGCGCCCTCCTACTCTCCCCCACCCTACCTCATAAACCTTTACCCTACCCCGTACACCTCTACACTCTCTCACGCCTTCATACTCTCCTTACCCTCTCTCACAATCGTTTACACTCCCTTCCATCCCTCGTACTCTCCTCCCCTCCCTCATGTCCTCCTAGCTTCTCACACATACTCCCTTCCCTCCCTCATTCACCACAACCTTTCCTTATAATCCTCCGACCCTCTCCCACATTTCCCTACCTTCCTCCACTCCTCTCTCCTCCCTAACGCTCTCCTACTCTCACTCACACTCTCCTGCCCTCCCTCACATACACTCTCCCTGCCTCTCCCTCCTCTTCAAGCACATAAACAAACCAACCTCAGCAAAACGGCAACAGAAAAACGGCAGCGACGGGTCGGCAGCCACCCCTCAGAGGGTTGTAAATCAGCCTGTTTACCTCTGTCTCTCTCTCTCTCTCTCTCCATCCTTCCCTTCTTCCACTTCATCTCTCTCTCTCTCTCTCTCTCTCTCTCTCTCTCTCTCTCTCTCTCTCTCTCTCTC
>JAYMFT010000028.1:7687-35049 GCA_038088735.1 Panulirus argus | reverse complement strand
AGGTACCCATTTTATCGACCAACCCCTAGGAGTGGATGAACAGCTGGGTTAACTGTGGACCGACTGCCGCAACCAGGATTCGAACCTATGCGCTCTACCCTGGGCGACCCGTGAATGCGTCACGGTCAGGAACGCTAACCACTACACCACGGGAGTTTGTTAGCAAAGAACATAAAACACGGAGGGTAAGGAAGAACAAGAAGAACACTGAATAACAAAACTACTCTGAGGGTAGCCCGGCCCTCTACATTGTCTCGCCATCTCTCGAGGTGCCTTGTATAATCAATTAAAATTACTAATTAACATAAGCTGCTTATTGTGTCCTTATTTATGCCGGTTTATTGGGCCCCGGCGGACTATCAGGCCCCAGGGATTAACTTGCCTCCTCCTTCTTCTCTTTACATGTCATAAAATTTTATTCAGCTTAATGTATGGTTAATTACGAGTCACGAAAGTATTTATTTTTCATGCATACCTTATTCTGTTTATGTGAGATACTCTGTATGCTTTTGTGTGTGTGTGTGTGTGTGTGTGTGTGTGTGTGTGTCACAAATATACAAAATGGAACTGCCAATCGCAGTTCATAATCCAAATAATTTTGAGTCAACAAAATGTAATTTCTCTCTTTTCTCTTAACCACTTTCACATGACGGTACGACCCTTGAGCACGACAATACGACCACTAGGGCATGATGACCTGGTCTCTGACCTTACACCTAGATGTCAGGTCCAAGGCCAGGCCATCATACCCAAGGGTCACACCGTCATGCCCAAAGGGGTTAAATATAACCGCCGAGGTCACGGAGCATAACGTGCGTGCATGGGGACAGGAGCAGCAGCTCACGGTACACTGAGATCATCAGATCACATAGCCACGGGTTAAAGGATCAAGGAAGAAATCGTCGACGACTCGTCGTTAGCCACATATATTCTTAGAAGAAGAATTTACGCCAGATATAAAAGCATTTTATCCGACTTAAGCGATGAGAACGGACAAATCTTGCTGTCTCGAAGGCAACTCAAGGATAAGTCGATTTCTGTTTTCTGAGTGACGAACACAGCACGGGCAAAAGCATGTCTCAGCCACGGCAATCTAGCATTAAGAGGTCTGTGTTTCCAGCCCCGACTCTACGTACGTGGAAAGGCTTACAAGAAGAGAGAGAAATCACAGATGCAAGAGAATCCCTCAGCTTCGCTGTAAGAGGAAAGGTGTTATAAAGAACAATCCTCATTTAAATGATATAGGAAGCAAGAGAAAGACGCGTGCCGCGGGCATAGGTGTAAGAAACTGGGCCACACACAATACAACCCACGAGCAGTAGCCGATATAATACCAACAGAACAGAGAGGTAAAAGCAACTACGGGGAAAATTGATAGGATGGTTTAAGAGACGTGATAACAGAATGGATAAAGAAGGCTTTTAATTCCATTCCTGGCCAAGAGAGAAGTGGAGGAAAAGCCATCCAAATACTCTAAAATGTTCGAACAAATGAGGACCCTTTGGATATGAGAACGCTGTTCACAGGAATAATAATTACAACACCATCAGCTTATGTGAGGTGGACTTAGCTATGTTCATTAAGAGGGGTTTCCAGGATAGACTGGAAGATAAGGTTGTGCCCAATATTACAGCAGGGGTGACATGACATCTTGCAAAATTCAACAGCAGAAAACGAAGGAATTTTAGTAAAGGATTGGTAGAAACTGCACTTCGACATTGTTGATTTCAATCAGGCTACTGTCTAATCATTCCGCAATGTTGCACAGATCCATATAATGAGAGAAATATGTTTACAGCGAGAAAAAGAACAAATATCAGAGTGAGAAGGGGAGGGGACGTGAGGAGAATGGAATCATGGGTGTAAAACGGGATAGGATTTAAAGCTGAAGGAAAATCATTTATGTAGAAGAAAAAGGGTAGGTGATAGGAAAGAACCCTGAGAGGAACATCACTCTTAAGAGGGTAGAAGAGAGATATCGCTCCATCAAGGACTACTGCAATGGAATGGTCAGAAATAAACTGTGCATCAGGGAACACACACTACCAGCACAGTCAAGGGGAGGATGTTTATAAGCAAAGGTTTTTGTCACTCCCTGTGAAATGCTTAAGAGATGTCGAGGAGCACGACAAAAGATTCACCAAAATCCCTAAGAAAGAAGAAGCAAAAGTGAGTCGTACAGAATTGCACTGCGAAAGCCGTATTGGTGACGTTAAAGAAAGAAATGAGATTCTGGTGTTTGAGAAAGTAAGAGTTAAGAAGAGTTTTCAAGACTTTGGAGACAGCAGACAGTCACAAGGGTTGCAACAGTTTTCTCTCTTAAAAGAATGGCTGAACCAATGGTTTAAGATACCTGGGGTTAATCAGGACTTTTCAAGAGGCTCTTGCAGCACCACGATGCGCTACTTCCAGTGGCAGAGAAATGATAGACTTCTCTGAAGTAAGACGTGTCTTGACGAGATCTTACTCACATTGACACAACCTCTTTAAAGGTGACTTTTCACTGGCATTGCAACCTCATGCAGGCGGAGTCCGGCAACATAAGCACTCGCAAAGAGAACGCAAAGTACAGAAAGGGTCCAACAGCAAATTACTGCTAGTGTTGAGGGTAGAGCCGGGACTCACTGCTCCATCACTGGGCTCCATTCCACCTCTTGACACATGTGTTAAGATAAACCAGACGAGAGTGGAGATTATGGAAGACTCCCTCTGTTTATTCCCGTTAACGGCACGTAAGATTTTTGCTGTTGTTACAGCGGTGGCGGATTAATCAGCTGTGAGAGTCAACACGTAGAGGGTCACTCCCCTCACTTCCCTAGAGCCGCTAAGTTGTTTCTACAAGGAAAAAGGAAAAAATGTACCAAGCAACAACATCGCAATTGTTGTTTCTCCTCATATCTACATATCTGAGCTTCGGTTTTATGAACGCATGGACGAGTCATGAAACAGCATGCACCAACATTATATCAAGCAACATATGAAATATAAACATACATATCCACACACAAATGTAAAATCACACACCAAAAACTCGTACACACATATGCATACATATACAGTCACACACCAACAAAACAATATTCGAATACATAAATACATCTCGTATCCTTACAACAATGATCTGTCTTCTACCTCTAAGACCAGTCGACCAGAATTCTTGCAGCACGAGAGAAACTGCTAGACATACCACAGTTAACATCTTGAACATAACGGTACGGCCCTTGGATATAACAGTCTGGCCTTTGACCTACACCTTAAGGGTAAAGTCCAAAGACACGCCATCGTAAACAAGGCTCGTACCATCGTGCTCAAGGGTCGTACCGCCGTGTTCGAGGGGTTAAGTTGTGCACGCTTCCTCCAACACTTTTTCCCCGCGTTTCTTGTGCGCCAGAGGCCCCCTCCTCATTCTTCCATTGTGGCCCAATTCTGATGACGCGGTCGAATGAGAACATAAATTAGCATTTCGACAATATAATGAGGAGGCAAAAGAAGAAAATACGCCTTCCTAAGGGCTGAATTAACTAATTTGTATCACCTTAGTGCGGGATGAGCGGTGTACGATAATAACTCGCTGGCACGCACGTCACCAAGGAACGCCTCTCCCCCAACCACCTGAGTGCTAGACAATGGAAACGCTCGTCCTGCCTCGCTCTTTCCCCTTAACCTCAGCACAGTACAAACTGTGAGCAAAATATAAAAGGCCCGCTCAAGAAAAAAAAGAAAGGAAATACATATAAAAAAAAACTGCAATCATCGCCATAGCGCGGCAGCCCCTTCCCGCCTTATTCAGTATGCAAGGTTCTTTGATTACAAAGACACGGAATTAAAAGAGGCCGCGTCTTATTATTAGCGGTGCAAATTATTTTTCCTTGGATGTGCAATGCATTTCATTTCTGCCTGAATGAATTATTTTCCCTTTATGATTTGGCCCCTGAGTTTGATGTGAAAGGCATCTGGAGAGCTGATGAATTCCGGAAATCCAGGGGTGCCGATCCCGGCTGCTGATTACTCAAGCTTATCTTGTTACTGTGGGGCATGTGTGTCACTCCCTCCACCCCCGCACTCTATACCTCCACACACACACACACACACACACACACACACAGATGTTACAGGACTCTGCCTGCCTGTGGTTGACGTAAAGGAATATAGTCTTATCGAAGAACTTCTCACTCCAAACGAGTCCATCATTTCCCTGCTACTGGAAGTAGCGCAGACTTGGAGCTGCAGGAGCTCCATGAAAAGGGGCCCTGTAGTAATACCAGGACTCTTTCAGGAGCCCTAGAACAATCATAATTTCATATATACAAACCGGTACATATATACAAACACAAAACCTCAGACTGCCACATTTTGGTGGACCATAACGGAGATGAAAAGTTTTCTTGGAAATAAAATAAGAATTAGAGCTCGTAAATTACAAATGTAAAGACAACCTAATCATTCTTCTGTCTAATATTTGAATTAAACAAGCTTGGATTATACACCAAGCAGCTTGCAGCCTGTGTTTCCGAAGCAAAGAAGGAAAAAAATCCATTCTTTTTGTTCATATCTCCCACTGCTCTACTTATAAAACACTTGTAAACGTCGTAATTCTCAGACTTAATATCACTGTCTATTGTAAAACTCTGGATTTTGCCAGTTATTTGATGGCTTTACGAGACACGTCAAATTCACACTTTATTTTGTCAACACCCGTAACGTCTTTCGTACTCTGTTCCTTATTCTCCGGCTCTCAGTAACTTTTTCTCTACCATATTCTATTTCTCTGTGGTCTCATCTACTGCTGTATCTTGTCTTGCACCGAAGCTGGACTAAAATAGTGGACAAAAGCCGCCTGTTTATGTCCACTGGGAGGAGTCCACCAGCCGAGTCGGACGGAACGCCAAGATTCTCTCTCCTGCTGCAAATCGGCTCTTGTGCATCACATTCCCGGAAACCTAAGGTAGTTCCAAGAAAACCACGTACAGCTACTGAGGTGGGCTGACGTCTTCAGGCTGAAGAAGTATGCGATGTTATCCTTAACATTTTCCCTGGCATACATCAATGTGATGATAGCCAAAGAGAAGTGGTGAGACGAGAGGATCACAGCAACGAAGAGAGAATATACAATGTATTTCTGAATCTCATCTCACCTTTTTCAAAGGAAAAAAAGAGAGGGGGAGGAAAAGAGAGAAACAGTGACGGCCTTGACACCGTCCAGACTCGGAGAGTCGTAAAAAAAATACTAACTATGGATTTCGTGTGGGGGAAAAAGTGCACCCACAAAAGAACGGGAATGTCCCCGTATTGCCATCTTACAAATATGATACTGCCGCCCTTCCGCTTTGACAGTGTTGCCGCGGGAAGCCAAGACACGCCGCCTCCCTCCCCCTGCACTGCTGTGATATACTTGGCACCAAGTACAATAATATCGCTGCACTAGACTTTTAGTGCGAGAGCGGGAACCTCAACTTCTGTTAAACATAATGTTATGTCCGCGATTACTCCTAAGCGTCTAGTATAACTTAATCTAGTCAGTTTGATCACATGTTAAAAACAATAATTACTTGTTCATGATTTCTAGTTGAAAAGTTAATGGTTTATCTACATAAATTTTGATTTTTTTCCTATAGATATTCATGGTAAAATTATTTCTCATGAGTTTAAAATCATGACATCTCTTACCTTGAATGATTCCACCGAAACCTAGAGAAAATACATATCAGTACTGTACTACTCACTTAAGCCCTGACGACATGTTAGTGTAAGGGGAAGAGGAATTGTGTTCATAACCTGGGGACTCAGATTCGAGTCCTGAGCTGTTCACCCCTAGTTTAACTCTAACTAAACACTAGATACTAGACTAGCCAACTAGCAGGCACGCTACCAGACACGACGAAACAAACGCCAGAATGTTTTCGACTTGTAATCTAATGACCTTTTTCTGCAGAGCATTAGAACTAATGATTCTCATTTCTAACGTATCTAACACATGAACCCAGACAAACCTCCTTTCCTCAGCGAGGTAGTTCCAAGCTCTCAAACACCGTTCCTCTACCCTATAATTCCGTCACCCCACCAACCCCAGTCTTCCAACCGACGTTACTATTCTTTCATGCTGATTACATTACATTATCTCCTTCCTCATCAAGTCCCCCGAACCCCTCTTGCTAGTGCACTCAGTCGTGTACCCCATTCCCACCGCCCGCACCATTATTGCAACTCGCTCACCCTCCACACTCACACATTCAACACCCACCCACACCACTCATCATCAACACCTATCTACGCTACTCATCACCAACACCGATCTACACTACTCATCACCAACAAATACCCACACCATCCATACCGTCAATTCACCTTCTTCACCATCACCATCATAACCACCTCCATCATTCTCAAGACTCACAACATTCACTTCACACTAGCTAGCAGCCAATCACCACCACCACCACCAACACCATCTTGCCTACCAGAGGACTCCATTGTCTCCACTGGACACATCTTTATCCACCCGAAATCCCGTTCCAGGGCACAGACAATAACAGTCTGAGGTGAAAGAACCAGTTCACCCTAATGCCAAGCCAGACATTACTACCGCCATTACTGCTCCCATAACACTGTACCACCACTTAAGCCTTTCACCACCACCACCAACCACAGTACAAGCCTATCATCACCCCCTCTACAGAACACCCCCAGCCACAGAGCGAACTCCTCACTCTCACTTCTCCTCTCACTCTCACCTCTCCCCTCACTCTCACCTCTCCCCAGCTCCTTAACCCTTCACACCCCCATCCACATAACGATCCCGTCATCCCCACCTCTTCCTCAACCTCCCTCCTCCTCCTCCATCACACCCTAAGCCACAGAACGAGCTCGTCACCTCCACCTCTCCCTCAGTCCATCTCTCCAGCACCCTCAGCCTTCTCCATCATCCCCTCAGCTGCCTCAGAACCTCCCTCTCCGGGCCTTCCTGGCCATCAACTACCCCCGCGCTGCGTCGTCTTTATTATTGAATTACTCCACTGTGGAAGGCTTTCTTCTGCTGGGGAATGTGGTGTGGATCCATACATTAGTGAGGTGAATGTGTTGAAATACATGCGGGGAATAACTTGCCAGGAAAAAGAGCAAATGTTACGATGTTTTAGGCGTAATTATTCTTTAATCAGCCTCTCCGCTTTTTAATGCGAGGGTCGGCTCGTCCGAATCGCTGGGCGCCGACTTGCCTTCCCGACGCCGGAGTCTTCCACACTTCAAGATTTCGAAATTGTGTTCTGGAATCACCTTTACCAAGGCGGAGTACGGCAATACGAGGCATTACCGCCTGTCTGCGGCCAGCCATCACTCTGCCTCCTCAGGGATGAGTAACATGCAACGAGACGCCAAGATATCAAAAAGCACTTTGGCGTTAATCATACATCTCTACATCAATTAAAAGCCACATTATTTTCCTATCTTTTGAAGCAGACATGTTCATACTTCGTTGCATATTTTTAATCAGAACGAGTGAATACATTAGAATGGCATTTCAACACATTAACAGGAGGGTGCGGGGAGGGGGGGGAGGGGGCGGCCAGCCCGCCCCTGGGAGCCCTCACAGCACCGACAGAAAAGACGCGGCGCTAACACTGCCTTTCTTCTCTCCTCCCGCCTTGTAATTGACTCTTGTGATCTTTTATGTTCTCTCTTTTATTTGTCATTATCTAATTTGTAAGACTTCACACACACACACACACACACACACGTAACAATATTCACCAGTATGCAGCACGCAGACGCACACACGTGAACAAGTGTGCGTGTTTCACTAAGCATCCTTGTTTATTTACCCATACTTATTTCATAGCAAGGCACAGTCTTCGGGCACTGGTGCCCACATCAAGGCCGGCTTGTATATATATATATATATATATATATATATATATATATATATTCATGTATGTATGTGTGTACACAAAGTAGCGCAGGCTTAGAACCGAGGGCGCTCCTGAAGAGAGGGCCTGGTTAACACCAGAACCCTTTCTTAGACTTAAAGGGGGCCTGGGGCAATCACAAATGATTCCGGGTTTTATCCCAGAGCACAAGGTGGCGAGATGATTTACATGAATATAGATACATACATACATACATACAAAGGTAGGTAGACAGACAGATACCCGGAAGGTAGATAGATAAATTTACATAATCCCAGTCTGCGTCCGGTATCTATCAATCAACCCAGACCAAAGGGGAAAACGAAGTAGCTTTGGCTGTGAGCCGCCGTGTTCGAGACGAGAACACAGACCCACTTACCAGTATCCTGCAAGTCTTTTTCTGACTTTACGTACTATCTGACACCTGCTTGAAGAGAAAACGGACTGATAGGTAGAAAAAGAAGAAAAGGAGAAACTGGCAGATGAGGAAACGCAAAATGAAAGGATTTCACTAAAAGTGCATTTAAGACTGTTTATCGCTCTACTGGTTCCTTGCTAAATTACAACGAATTATAGCAACGCTGACCACCTGAGTACGAGAATACGACCCTTAAAGCAAGAAGGTTCGACCCTCGGGTGCGGTGGCATGGACTTTGACCTAATTTTTATGGGCCAGGTCACTCACACACCAGGCCATCAACACCAGGGTCCGTCCCGTCGCGCTCAAACCCAGCGCCGTCAATAAAACCTAAATAGCAGGATCTTCCTAAAGAGTCGAGGTCAGAACAACTGAGGAAACAATTTAGCCAAAGGATAACGATGAATTATTACTCATAAAGCAGAATTGCTCACCTAACTGACCCGCGACCGCAGCTCGGTCCTAAAGTTCAATTAACAGAACGCAAGGCATGGGAATGGTGAGATACTTTCATCACACGAACCTGTCAATTTTACGCTCGCTATCGCTTCAACGACACTCGTACAGAGACTTTCACACACACACACATACATACACACGCTCCTTGATTTGTGAGTTCTCTATAACCCTCTTATTTACCATATCTAACGTTCCTCAGGAGAGTATTACCATAAACTACATAATTCGCGAAGATCGCGACGGAAATTTGGCGAAAATACCTGAGCAACACATTACGCTTGCCGATGTACATGCAGTAACTCCTAGCGAAGGGGTCTTAGAAATTCTCCAACATCTGCTGCTCTGCCCCAGCAATCGTTGACCCTGCTCCCAACATCCGCTGACCATACTCCCAAAAACTAATGACTTGCCCCAGCAACTGTTGACTCTAGCCAGGCAACTGCTGACCGTGCCCCAAGACTTGTTCACTCTGCTCCATGAATTAATAACCCTGCCTCGTAACACTACCCAATATGTAATAACAGTAACCCAGTAATTGCTGCCACTGACCCAGCAACTTTCCACCCTGCCCCAACAACAGCTGACTCTGCCCTAACAACCTGGTGACCCTGTCCCAACAACCGTTAACCCTGCCCCAACTAAGAGGGACCCCAAATACCTCGGAAAGTCTCCCTGACTGGCACCAATCTTACCTCCCTTAAACAATAACACTTAGTAAATATCTTCCAATCGGCAATTCTTAACAATCTCTCTCCAATTATCTCCTTCCCATCTCTATCCACTTGCTGCTCATCTCCAATTATCTCCTTCCCATCACCCTAACCACATGCTATTCAAGCGTGCAGCACCTGACTATTACGGACCTTTAACCAAGGGCTCCGGAGAAATCAAATTCTGTCGAACGAACGACTGCACGCACACAGGAAGTCACAAAAGTAACATCAACGGTAAGGCACTACGGCAGCAGTAGCAGCAGCTGCTGATACATGTTTCTGAGGCATGGAAAGAGGATAAAACAACAGTAGCAGCAGCACGAGACAAGACAGCAATATCAGCAATAATAAAAGGAGCAGGAATTCCAGCAATAGCAGCAGTTGGAGCACCACCAACAGGAGTAGCCGTAACAATATTATAGGCAACAGCAATCACAGCAATAGAGCAGTTGTTCCTACAACCGCTATAACAGCAGAAGTATTAAAAACCAGAGCAGCAACAGCATTCACACTGACAGCACCAGCAAGGGAAACATCAGAAGTAATATTAACAGCAAAGGCACCAACAACAAGTCGGTAACAGCAGCTGAGGAAAAAAAATGAATAGCGTAACGAGGGCAGAAATGGTAGAAAGAACGCCAGCAGTAATACAATCATAGCAGTATTAACAATAATATCAGTAGAGAAGGAAGCGTAAACAGCAGAAGCAATAAGAGCAGCCGCAGCATCACCAGCAATAAGAGCAGCAGTAGCCTCGGTAACAGCAACACCAGCACTAACAGCAACAGGAGCGGCAGCAAGGACGGAGGTGAGAGCGAAGAGAACCCACCGCTGGAGAACGCTCACCTCACCTCTGGTAGGGGCCAGCCACAACGTAGTAATTTCTCGGCATGAAACACAAGGAGCATTGCGTGCCGGACCACCTGTCCGCATTATCAAAATCACCGGCGTCTTTCTTTGTCTATCAGGCCCCTTAGTCGGCCGTGGTGGGCGTCGGGTATATAATCACCTCCCCACATCTACATACTGCATGCTAGCGCCGCTCCCACGCACGGTGATCCCCGCGATGTAAACATCACTCTCGACCCTTCGTGAGTACGGCTGGAGGAGGAGGAGGAGGAGGAGGAGGTTCTGCGATTACGAAGCAAGAGAATGCGTGTGAAATTTTTTTTCTTCGTCTAAACCCTAGCCTTCACCTCCTTGTCCCCTCCTCCCCCCAGCCCAGCCTCCCGCCCAAAACCCGTCCCCAAAGACCTGGCAGCAAGAGCAGCATCTTCCAAGCCTTCTGCCTCCGCCATACACGAGCGATTCTTTCCCAGCAGCATCTACCAGGCCCTTCCCCGAACAACATTCACAACCTCCACCTCCCACGGCAGTAGCACGTGAAAGCAGACGGCGTCCTCAGCACCCAGGTTAATTCCCATCATCCGTCCACGTATAGCGGCGTGAGGAGAGACGGGGCAAATTTCCCCCCTTGCCGCTTACCCCGGGTGAAAAATAGGCAGCCACCCTGTAACCAGCACCCTCCACCACGCCCCCACACGTTCCTACTGACGACCTTCTCTTCACACTCTATGGCTCATAGATCTTTCGCTTCAATCTTTCAATCAGCCGAGTTATACTCCGTGGCGGCCACGAGGTAACACGTACCTGACCCTCTTACTCTGTGCCCTGGGGTGATGACTAACACCAGACACATTCTCACTGACGTGGTGACTAACACCACAGACATTCTTCAGATCAGCATTATCCTACTCAATACGCTTATTCGGTAATTAAGTGTTGGACTAAAATCGTTTAAATATTCACTTACCTGAACTCTCTTACACACACAAGCACACAAAGGCCAGCCAGAATTTGAAAGGCACTACAAGATAAGAAGGGAGAAGCAAGGAAACTGTGGAAAGAATATTGAGTATATGATAAGAAGTAATCCAACACTTCTATAACTTTATCACTAATAAACTATCTGCGGAACAGCAGCTAAAGCAGGCTAGAGAATTCGGAGGGAATATCTGTTAAACTATCTGCTGAACAGCAGCTAAAGCAGGCTAGAGAATTCGGAGGGAATATCTGTTAAGCATGTTGAAAAATATATACAAGGAGCTGAATGATAAGTACCAATGTGTTTTCACAGTGGAACAAACTACAGCCCGAAAACCAGCAAGGTGGGATGGGGAAGAGGTGCCGGAAAACAACGAAACTGTTGGAAAAGTAGTAATCAGGCTATTAAAATGCCTAGACTCCATGTAAGGCTGACAATCTTGATAAAAGTATCTCCATATTTGCTAAAAAGAGTGTGCAGGTACATCTGATAGCCCAGTCGTTCTGCTCAGTAAGTCGCTATAGGAGGGAGCCCTGTTAAACAAATGGAGGGTGAGTGCCTAACTGAAAGAAAACTGATCAGCAAATTGCACCGAACTACAGACGAGTCTTCCTATTGAGTGTGATATGGAAAATACAGTTAAAGATAATAAGAGAGCAAACGAATGACTGCTTACAAAGGAATGACAGAACACGGATTTATAGAAAGGAGATCTCAGACTTCTAAAGCAGAATGAGCTATGTTTTCGACAGAAAAGAAGGATAGGTAGAGTATGCCTTCCTTTACAGCTAGAAAGCTTTTGAGACTACAGCAAACAGGAGGCTGGTTAAGAAGTTGAGGCTTCAACCAGGAAGGAGACGAAGACTCCGTCGTCACCGGAGAGAGTGAGTAATCACCACGGTGGAGGAGAGCAGAGGTAAAAGTTAAGGGGAGCGTTCCTGAAACCGGCCGGTGGTCACCAGTGGCGTGCAGCAAGGCTCAGTTCTGGGATCACTGCTCTTCCTGATCTATGTAAATGACTCGCCAGGAGGACTGGATTCTTACCTGAACATGTTCTGCGGTTGATGCCAAGGTCATTTGGGGAAATAAAGGACGAGGAAGATTGCTCTGCCTCACATGGGGAAGCTGGTCTGACACAAGGCTGATAATATTGTATACTGGGATATATAATATAATGAGAGGGGAATATATGTGAAAGAAGGCCTTGGTGAGATCATCATCCACCAACAACTGCTATACAGGAATCGATGTGAGAGAGACTTGGATCTGAACACAGTGCCTGACCAGTCGCCAGAGTTCCAATCTGAGGAAATGAATATTAGAATCGCATTTAAATACATGGATAAGTGCAAGTGCGGCAAAACTAGAATATGTGCTTGCCAAGTCCAGTATCCCAACTTAAAGCAGCACAAAGATTCAAATGACAGTGTCCTGACAAAGGCAGCAAAAGTACTACCTGAATCATTAAGAGTTGAGCTACTGTGAGAGGCTAGAAGCCGTAAATCTGCCCACCGCTGAAAACAAGAGTATGAGGCGACCTGATCATAACCTTGAAGTCTCTAAATTAGTATCATGATGTCGACAGTAAACAGTTCTTTGCACAGCAACCAGAGGTCATAACAAAATGTTACGCAAGAACATCATTAGATTGCCAAAGAGGTACTTTATCAAATTTGTGGACGATTAGAATAAAGTAAAAGATGAAATTATGAAGAGGAGCATTATACATGTTTAGAATAAATATCTCGTGGCAAAGAAAGTTCAATATCTATCGCTCCCAAGAATGTAGAACCATACACACACACACACAAGGGTAAGCAAAGATACGTGCACATACAGTGAGATGATAACGCAATCCAAATTTCAGAAAAAAGTGTTTCACGCAAGCAGATATGCTTTATTTTTAATAAATATAGTGACCGACATGGCACGGGAAAATAACAAGCCCCAATTAAGGCCATCTCGGGTGAAAGAAATAAGTTAAAGAAAATAGACTTTAATGTAAGCTACAGCTTACAGAATAAAAACATAAAAAATCCCTTTCACAGATATACTGAAGATTTGTTACATTAGATAGTTTTACCTTTAGCGTCACACGGTGACAGAGGCACCCCTATTGTTACTAGACAACTGATATGAGTGACGGGAAGGGTAATGTGAGGGTAGGAGTGGTAAAGGGTAGGTAGGCGACAGTGACAAGATGGGAGCTAGGTGGAGTCGGGGAGTTAAGGTGATGGAGATGGAGCAGGACCAAGGAAGGTACAGTGATGGGCGACGGAAGTGGATGACAGGCGAGTGGGAATGGGTGACAGCAGGATTGAGAGGGTTGCCGAACGAGTACCGGATGGATAGTTAAGAGGTGTGTAAGCGTAGATAATGGGTGGCAACAATGGGTAATGATAGGTAGAATGGAGTTACAGGAGTGATGGTTGGATGGACACGGTGATGGGTGGGTGAAGAGGCGGCAACAGAGATTGACAGATGGATGGGAGGGGGATGACGTGATGGATGATGAGACGGCAATGATACATCATAGACGGGTAAGCGGAAATGATGAGGAACAGAACCTGGAGCATTTAAAGAGGTTGACTGGAGGGAGAGAGAGCGGTGGGAGTGTACTTGTTGGCAATTGGAATAGAGTGACTTCGAGGTACAGGAGGGTGATGGAGGTAGAATGAGTAATTGGCAGGTGGAAGTATTTTACGGTAGGGTGAGCTGAGATGACAGGAGGGGCGACGGGTGACAAACAAGCGTTAGGTAGTTATGAGGGAAGTTAGGAGGAGGGGCACAGTGAGAGGACAGGTGACAATGAGTGGAAGCAGGACAAGACTAGTTAATAGCGGGGTTGTGGGCTGTTAAGAACATAACTGGTGGGAAAGGAAACAGGATGACGTAACGATCAAGAAGTCAGGTACTAATGGAGAGTTGGAGGGGTTCGGAGTAAGAAAATGTACTTCCAGAGATGCACAGAGAACGAGAAAACATGCCAATCCCCAGGGTATCTGAGAAGCATAGGAATACGATCACGCGATGTCTGGCTGGGAAAGAGGTCTCAAAGTCGTCTGGACTATAATTTCCCGAAACCTTCCTGACCGAAATGCATTTTACATACTCGCAATAAATCTTAAAATAGATAATTTTCATCATGAATGAGTCTAATCATTTCTAACTACAAGCGAGGTGCAAGGAAATAACGTTCACCGTTAATACCAGCACAAGGTGATCAGGGCAGACAGACCTTTGGCGGTCTCTGGTCTCCGTGCTCTACCCGCCACAACACTTGGCGATGGCGACACACTTGCACGTGCCGTTAAGTGCTCCACAGCACGACCTCGAGCTCCCGGGGTCAACACTCCATCCCCTGCTGAATGGACAAGTGGGGAAAATGCGACTGATCGAGTTAAGAAACAAATGAACCTTTCATTACTTTAATTTTCGAGTCGGCATTGCATTACCGGTTTTCCTGCGCTGTTGGTGAAATACTGAAGAGTCGTTTTAGTCTGAATCAGCGATGATCTTAGGAAGATAACCCAGCTTCGTTATCAAGGCCCACAACTGAGGGAGGTCTAGTTAGAATATGGTACTGCGTGACCTCTTAGCACACAACAACATCTCGTGTACAAGTTAAGCCATTACTCATGACGAATTCTGGTCCATTTCACGCCGACTGAGGTTAAAAGAATATCGATTCCATTTACGTTCTTATTCTCGTGACTTTTGAAGACTCACAGCAGGAACCTGTGATCACACACCATAACAGGAACGCTTCACCAAAGGAAAAATGCCTCATGTGCTGTTATCCGCTGACCTCTAAGTTGATGTTCCAACGCCAGCTGCTTGCGACTGCTTTGGAGGCTAGGCAGAAGAGAAAAGGGTCAAGAGGGGTCACCCTGCTGAGCCCGTTCGGCCAAATCGATCAAATGCTCATCATAAAGCAGAGCCCAGATGCAGGTATTATCCCAATCCCCTCAGTTACAGAGAGTCATGGCACAGAGGTCTTGATGCTGGCTAGTCCCGTGATCAGCGGTCACAGGCTCGAGCCTTTGTGATGGTTCTGGTTCACCCCAGACGAGGTTCGTGACCTGGGACATGTGACCGGTATTAGGTTGCCCCAGGTTCTGGCGGCCGTCATCCTCCTCGTCAGGTATCGTTCACTTAACACTTCTCCTGCTGGACGTGAACACATATGGGTGCTTTTGGAAAGCGCAGATGCGCATCTAAATGTAGCGTCTTTAACTTCAACGCTTCAATACGATGATTCAACCCTCAATTATGACGGCTTGGCCTCTGACCTGACACGCTCTATCATCTATTCTTCCTACCGATCTAAGTCTTCAGTGACATCATATCACAGTGTACGTCCCACAACCACGTTAATTATCAGAGTTCACATTCATATCCACACTTATCGACGAGCGTTGAGCAACAGGTGAAGCAAGACGTCATATACCGTGCGAACAATAGCGAACTGAACGTCGCTAAATGTCTCTCCCATCGAGAACGGGCGCCATCCTACACCTTGTGGGGAGCCGTCTGTCACTCAAGCGACGCTACAACAGATAATTTTTATCATGGATCCTCTCATTAGGAAACGGAAGGCGGTGATTAGCGCTGTGTTAGTGGTGGTGGCGATAAAAACTCGGCAAAGGAGAGCACACAAATCAAGAAAGGAACAGTAGCCAGGTACCTGCCTGTCCAGTGGTCATTGTATGCCAACGGCATCACTTTATCTTCGTTATCACAATAAAACAACCCGGCAGATTTACTGAAAACGAAACCTATGTGAAAAGATTTACATATTTTTTCATAAAACAAAAGTCTCACTGACACGCCGTGCATTACACATCTGTTGCAGGGCAGCTAGAGCTTGTGACATCATCCCTCCCTCCCAGTCGAAGGAGTGGGAAGCACGGGTTACAAGAAGGCAGCAAGAGGGAGGTGGGAATGTGTGAGGGCCGCAGGGAGGGAGGGACGGTATGAAGGCCTCAGGCACGGAGGGTTATGTATTGGGGGAGGAACAGAGGGAGGGCCGCAGACAGGTGGAAGGATCTCTTTGTGGGCCGCAAGAAAGGGGTAGGGAAGTAAGGACCTGATTTGGGATAGGCACAGAGGGAAGGGAGGAGCTGTGACGACACAGACGGGAGAGAGAGAGCGAGTACAAGGGACACGGGGAGGACAACAGGACTGTAAGGTTGTGGATATCCGCAAAGTCTCGTTGGAAGTATTCTGTATGAAACCGTGGGTGAGTGGCAATGGGGAGAAACATACTTCATGATGACTGTAATAAAAAGGGAGAAACTGTGAAGTAGAGGCAGTGAAAAGAGAAGCTGAGAAAGTCACTAACAGGGAGGAGAGAAACTGCACGAGGAGGGAGAGACCAGGTCATGGGAGGGAAGAAGAGGCTAGGGGAGGGAGGGAGGGAGGGGGAGGGCATGTCACACTCACGTCCTTGCCCGCGACGCGCCGCCGCTGCCGCCTGCCACCTCACTCTCCGCTCCTCACACTTCACACTCGAGCACTGGCGGCTGACACTCAGAATAAAAGGGGTTAATGACACGGGGCGCACGTCTGAATCACACACTGTATGTGGTGGTTGTGGCGATGATGCTGGGAATGGAAGAGGACGGTGGAATGGAGGAAAGAGGTGGTGGTACAGGGGAGGAAGGGAAGAGGTACGTGTGGGAATGTTTATAACGAGGTTACATATGGAAGTGGTGATGAAAGGAGTGATGACAGCGGTAACAGACTAGGTGCTGATATTGACACAGAAGCCCGGAGAAAACACACACACACACACTAGAACATCTACGCTACATTCATACTTTTTAAGCTCCTGTTGCTTCCCTCTTCAATCATCACACAGTATCTGAGGCTACAAGAAAAGGTGCAAGATAGGATATGTATATCTATATCATCCCTCTTATTCTACCTCTAAAGAGGCGTTTAACACGCTGGTCCACTCAGGTCTCTCTTAACATCACCTGGATCTCAACCGCCAGTAGAGGAAAAAGTTATTATGTCATCAACTCCACCATCACCTCCAAACACGCTAGATCCCTCGTACTCGAGCTGCCGTTTGGCATCACACATCGAACCCGTCCGAGCTCGCACAGACCGCTACAACAGCACCTACCATCACAACCAACGTGAACATGATCACTGATTAGCAAATCGATACCAAAGTGTTTTTGTAAAACCTTAAAACCTGTCTGTTTAACCTCCATCCTCCCTTTCCTACAGCCCTACTGTCTATTATCTCAAGGAAGTTCCAATTCTGTATCCCTTTTATTTTACGATATCTTATAATAGTCTTCGTTTCCTATCAGTAAGGTTGTGGATATCCGCAAAGTCTCGTTGGAAGTATTCTGTATGAAACCGTTGTTCTAAAGACATCGATGTTATCTTCATGCTAATGTGTGTATGTTAGAATTTCTTTAATTGACCATATATATATATATATATATATATATATATGGAAATAGAGGAATTAAATGAAAAAAAAAATCACCTCTTGGTGAAGTATATTGGACTAGCTTCCCTTCTCACAGCAGCTCTGAACTAGCATGAGCAGGACACAGACACCTGTAAATGACACAGCTGCTCTCTACGGACGTGAGCGTTGCCCCAGACTCGACCTGCATGCTAAATCGACTGCAAAGCAAGCACCCTGACGCTCATTGGACAAAAACTGCGTCTTTCGTTAATGCTGTTACCGCCACTGTGCACTGGCGCATTGACTCGCATTTGGTGGATTTCTGGGACCTTACCTTACCTTACGAATGCTTTATTATGGTCTTGGAGGTCCTCTATCCCCATTACTCTATCTGGGACCTTACCTTAACTTACCCTCGGGAGCAGTTCCTTACCTTAACTTACCCTCGGGAGCAGTTACTTAAACATAATCGCCTCCTATACCTTAAGATAGTTTCGGAGGTCTTCCATCCCCACAGCTGCGTCTGGGAATCTCCCTTACCTTACGTTTCGGAGGTCATCTGACCCATCAGCTGCTCTACACAACAACAGACCATTGCAGCTAACGCCTTGTGTATCGTATAGTGCTTTCCACGAGTACCTTTCCTAACACACACAGATACCTAGTGACTATGGAGCCTCCAGTTCGTTCCCGAGGTACTAACGCCGATGAGAAAGTCTGCGACAGGTTTTGCCGTCGGTAACGTCGCTAAACGAACTTACGGAGGCGATGTCTACCCACCCAGCGTTTAATTAACAGCCCGTGTGACGACAGGGGTTATGATGTGGGCACGTGACCGAGACTACCTGAACCCTTTCGCCATGAGCTGCACTTCCGGGGAGGTGGCGACCGTCGTAAGAGCAGGTGGGTGCGAAAGGGGCCCAGGAAAGTTACACACACAAACAGAGAGAAAGAAAGAGAGAGAGGCGAACAGACAGACAGACAGACAGAGAACCCTAAAGCGAGATTTTGTAGAGATTATTTCGAAATTAATAAAAAAAAAGCAGCCTAAACTTAACATACAGCGTTTACTAAGCCAGCTAAATCTTCACCTAAATCCACAATACAGCAATTGTACAAGATACAGTTTTACAGAACTCCGTTGAGCAAAGCGAAGCTAAAACATGTCTTGTTTACCCTTTACTTACAACCAGTCCAATCGTTTTAAGTCGTAAGCTCTACAAGGAGAAGCGCAAGTGTTTCACAAACCTCTTTGTCTTTTTCAAATGTTGCGCTTCCCAAACCTCTCTCTCTTTCTCAAAGGTAGTTTTCCATATATCAAAATGGATATTTTTCGCATATAATGGGGTTATAAATCAGTTAATTCAAAAAGCACATCAAAAGGTTTACAACTGAAATAACACAAAATTATTTTCAGACAAAGAATGTGTCGTAAAATAATTCCTACATGGTAACTGGTACCTGCATCACGAACCTCTGCCGCTTCCACGATACTAATTATACCTTTACAGTCACATATATACACCTGATCCCTACTTCACGCAGCAGATAAATTACATAATTTATCCTCGTATGTGATCCCACTTTATATATGATGGGGAAGCGCGTCACGGATGAGGGTTCTACGTCACACTAACGATCAGGATGACTGGGAACACTGTGGCGAGGTGGGCAGCACGCGAAGTCTTCTATTGCAATATCCAGGTTCAAGTTGGGCAGTGTCCACTGCCCATGGTATTCGGCGCTGGTCACGCCAGCATCACGAGACTTCAATTCCTTACAGCTATACCTTTATCTATGCAACAGAAGCTGTTCGCGAGGTGCTGTTTTCAGTTTAATTCCTTTCCTTTTCACTGGGCAAGACATTACAGGCACTCGACATACTAGAGAGTATGATAAACTCGTACAAATATGATTAATCCAGCAGTCCTCTGACCGTCTCTGAATCCTTTTCGTTTAAGTGTCTCCTCTTGACGTCTCTCGTGTCAGGGTATATCGAATGTCAACCCCCTATCTCTTCAACGTCTTGTGTCACGGTACAAGGAGTGTCGTCGCCCTTTCTGGACCCACTCATGCTATCCCTCCCCTTTCTTTCATAGTCCACTCCTGTTATATATTTCTCCCGCCACAACCTACCATCGATGGCTTTCGTGCAACAGCCATTTCTTGTCTCATCTAGTCACAAAGAGGGGACCCTCCGCCCTGACCCGATCACACGTCACAGTAAGTCCTGGTATCAGTGACGGCTGTCTCTACAAGTGCCAGTATATATTTACCCCAGTCACAAGTAGGGTGTCTGTCGGCTCCCAGCGATCTGGTCTGCCCTGCCTGGCCAGTAGGGTGACGCATGATTTCAACCCTCGGGTTGTTAGCTCTTGATGCCTTAGGCGAAGGGACCTTAGGCCATCGTCGATTCTTTTAGTTAGTGCCTAATGTTTGTGTTATCATCATTCGTGTACTGCAGGGACGGAGATTTACATTTCTGTTGCACCGGTCACTTAAACCTGTATATATGTACATGTTTTAACTCCTATGTGTGAATACACTTACACAAACACATCTCAGCCTAAAGCCAAGGAATGAGCACCTAGGTTGGGTGTAGGCCGAATGCCGCACCCAATCAAACCCATGCGGGTTCGGCCCCGTGCGTGAGTCAGGTCAGTCGAGATAACCGCTACACCATGGAGGCCCCTGGTGTGTGTGTGTGTTCTCTATAAATTACATCTTACTAGTTTGGGGTTAGTTTTACTTCAAAACAATTTCAGAACTAAATCAATCCTGACTCATCGGGACGGGGTGAATACAATCTGATCCTTCCTAACCACAAATAATCAGTTACAGGAACTGGCATTAAACTACAAGACTTGTCATCATCACGCATTTCGATGGCTGGGGAAATTAGGAAACCTATCTAGAAAAGACAGTACGAGTATCGTGATAATGTACCTCAAGCCGCCTCGAAGCAAGCGGTGGGTTGAGGTACTTTAAAACTACTTAAAATTCAGCTAGACTTCACTAACATGAGAGCAAGGGGAAGACGTCTACCAGCTAATTTCTAGTCGTACTTAATTACTGAGGGAATGTTCACTGTGATGTCTCGTTTCTTTCCTTTCATCACTAACCTTTGAAGCTCTTTACCTTCCTCACGTCTCTTCCAACAGCTATGTCCTAACCATATTCTCATACGGCAGGTGTCCTAATTCCTTCCGGACTCATAGATTATGTTTCCTCTTCTCTACCTCTTTAGCCCTTTCGATAATGAGGACTTTCGTCTGTGGTCGGAGGCTCGATGGAAGGGAGAGAGATACTTGCTGTCGGCCGCATAAAAACACCACGAGCGGCGGCCACCGGCACATGCCCAGCCGCGTTGCGCATCCGTCTTCATCACGTGAGGAAGCGTGTACCCTCCTCACAAATAGGGGCCCCGGTCGCCCTTCTTCAAAATCGTCATGAAACGACTAATAAGCCTGGGAATTCTCCGCTCTCCACACGGGTTCCCGACTTTGTGGTGAACCAAAATAAGGGCTATAATGACGCGGCTCGGCAAGCTACTGGTCCGTAAGCTACTCCTTGCCGAGCGTACTCCTTATTTGGCCGTAATATAAGGGTTATCATGTCTTCATCACCTTGGCTGCCAGATCATCCCCTCAACACGCGTTCACACTCGTCTTTACAGCAGGTGTGAACAAGGTTCACAATCACTCCCTTCCCAGGCCACCTGTTGGGCCGGACGAACCACCTATAAAACCATCCTTGAGGCATTGCCTTATAAAGACGACAAAAGCGTGGCAGGAGTCGGCACGTGACCGTATCATGTGAGCACGCGCCTTAGGCCGCACCATGTGAGGGAGGCGCACCTAGCAGCGCCTCTACCACCTGCCTGCAGGTGCTGTATCTCATGACAACCAAAGAGGGAGCGAGTGCCTCCCACCCTACATGGAGGGTTGGACGATACCATTCGTCACGACTCGAGGAGTCATACGAGATGCCACATGCGTGTTGCATCAGGAAGCTCAGGCCGCCATAAATCTACTCCTTACGCACAACGGAATCGCACCGTCTTGCTCGGAGGGGTTACTATGACCGACGTGAGGAGCCGTCAGATTAAGACAACGCGACAAGTATCATGAAGAGGATGCTCCCCCTCCTCCTCCTTCCGCAGCTGCTGTCAGCGCACGCCGCCGCTGCCGTGCCACACCCCAACCTGAGGACCACAACGCCTGACGCCTTCCTTCCACTGCTTCCGCTCTTCCTCCAGGAAACTCCAACGGAATGCTAAACTGCTTTATCTTAGTAAACAAGGCCACCATGCTGGGAAACCACTTGAACAAAATCAGTCCATCATAAACAAGCACTGGGGTTAACGTTTGGCTTAAAGTCAGCAGACTTGCGACACACAAGCCACAACGTTGATAAGAGAAACTCCACCCCCCCCTTCCCCCTCCCCTTAATTCGTAAAATAAGCGTTGCCAGTGGCAAGGAATGATCCCTCCTAGTAGCGCTTCCCTTCCGCTGTCATAACAGCCTCGTTGGGTGGTCCACAGAACTGGACACGGCATTTGTCAGGAACTGGAGTACGAGAAGAATTAATTTCTCGTCGAACACCAATGCTATTCTCGCAGAGTGAGAACAGATGCCGGAAACTTTTCAAGAGACCATTCACACTCACCGGCATCATAATGTATCACACCAATGAAAATTCAAATCCAAGATCATTGCTTCACATAATACATCACCATAACACCCATCATCACAACACCCTCCACTTCAAAAATACAGCAAATGCAGTATCAGTAAATGCAGCTCCAAACCACCATCACAGGACTCACAGCCACAATAACCATCACTACGCCATACCTCCCTCAAAGCAAAACAGCAAAAAGCAACATCAAAATATCAGATACTACAAGAACCTCATTTTAACTCTGATGTGGGCTACAACCATGATCCCCTACAAAAACACGACAACACAACAACTCCAGCCATAGCACAAACTACAACTTAACATCATCTTAAGGCATCACATCATCAATGTACAGTACATTATGTATCCTCTTTGGAGTCACCGCCTACAGGATGAGTAGGAGTGCATTGTGAATTCCCTGCCTTTGTGCCCAATATAAAATGTCAGCACCATAATTATAAAGCTACAACAACTGAACATCAGCTCCATAACAAAATTAAAACATCATAACTACTTTAACCGCACAACACAACAAAAACATTATCACAATGCTCACCACAGCCCCAGCTCCCCAACTTCACAAAGCTAATCTACAAGAGGCACTCTCGTTGCCTTATTACCCACAACTAGTAAAGTTAATTATAGACTAATTGGAAAAAGAACACGTTCAAATATGGTGACATGATATTTGCTCTGTCTTAGTTCAGTCCAATGACCATGTCCCCCCACCCCCACCCCCCCCTTATATCACATCGCTCTAATTCGTTCTATCCCATGCTCGCCCCTCACCCTCCTGCATGTTCAGGCCCCGATTACACGATGCTACTTTAAATCCGTCCTTCCATCTCTGTCTCGGTTTCCGCCTCCTCATAGCTCCCTTCAATTCCAAAACATACTCTACCCTCACACATCCTCTCTCTCAGTCTAAACCGCTTCAATACATATACATAAGTTCCATGTTAAACTTCTTTATACATGACATGACTCAGACAAATCTAAACTGTAGGCATGGTACTTATGCCATCCAATTCTTTGGAAGCTGGGGAAACAACTGCATTAAAATTGCAATGTGATGTGTTTATCCTTACCCTTACGGATCGACTCAAACGCATCTGCAACAAACCAGCGTGCGACTTCCGACGACGGACAAAGGAATCCCAAAATGTCTGCCATACCACGGATAAAAAAGAAAAAAAAAAATAATACGACAATCACCACTACAGCCCATGATGAACAACACAACACCTTCCAACAAGCCGACCAAGACTATTAAGTCACAGCACAAAAGGAACTATAACCTCTAACTTAAACATTACTTTAACGCAAAACCTGAAAAAAGACAATAGAACACTACAACCCAGTTCATCATCATCCGCACGCCACAAGACTGACAATCTGATTCCAGTGTTTATCCTCGGTGAGACACCATCACAACAATTTAACCCCGACTACCACTGGCATCACCAGCACAACATAAGACGCTACCGTTACTACAACCTCGTCGATCACTAGCACCACCACAGCAATATAACCCCGACGATGATCAGCCTCACCAGGCCACCACAACAAGATTGTGGTGATAGGTATGTAGGTAGGGATGTGTGTGTGTGTGTGTGTGTGTGTGTGTGTGTGTGTGTGCGAAACAGTTAATCCTGGAGTGTAGTGTGTGTGTATGGTCGGATGCGTCAGGTCTCAGCCAGTCACTCTCCTAATCGGTGTTTTACGTGAGAGTCAGCGAGCCGCCGCTGCCGCCGCCGGCAGCTACTCCCTCAGGCCCTGCGTCAGGACCCACCACCACAACCACCAACTCCTGTGTGTTCTTCAAGTTAAGGCTAGGTTACCTCGCCTTCCTCTAATCTCCAGATCTGACTTCAAGTTATATAACAAACTGGATATTGAATTACATTCGTTTACCAATCAATAAACTTTACCAAACTCATATTAGATATATATATATATATATATATATATATATATATATATATATATATATATATATATATATATACTGGCGTTATCGGACTCCCTCTGCTTGAGATTACAAAGCAAATGAAGAATCACGTTTGGTGAGACTGCCCCGTCCACAGCCGACGAGTGTAGAGTCTCTTCAAAAGAAGTTTCTTCTTCAATGAGTCCACCCATGACGTCAGCCAAGAGATCCTGCTGGTTCTGGTCCTGTTGTAGGTATGGACCAGACGACATTCTTGAGTCCTAAGGAAGTGTGTCTCTTAGCTATCCCTAATCCTTGCACGCCTGTTTCATTTGTCTACAAACACACTCTTTTCCTCCTTCTTGGAAGCATGCCGTGGTGCGGCCCGTCCTTAAGAAAGAAACCGCTTTAAATCTTCCACGCAATCCTACCGTAATTCAACCCTGTGATAACACAAACATGTTGGGCATAACCATATGCTGTCCAATCTATCCTGGAAACCCCAAGTAATCAGCATCAGCAAGTCTGTTTCCCTAGAGCTAAAGCTGCCTGAATTATTTTCCTTGGGAGCATATATTTCATATCTACAGGGAATTTTACTGCCATTAGTATGGAGAACTGGGGTGGCTCTCCTAAAGACTCACTACTGGCGAGAGTTGCAACAAAAGCTTTCTGTCTCAGTTCTGCAGCATCATCTCTCTTCAACCATCCTTTTCTGTACGCCTCGATGTTGCTGCCCTCTCTCTGTTCTACAGACATCATTTTGGCCACTGCTCTCGTGAGCTTTTTGCATGTGTCCCTACCACCAAAAACTGGACCCAAGGCACACGTATGCATGCAAGTCCAACTACAATTAAAAAAGCCTGTACTACGGCAGAGTATTCCTACTATAGCACAGGCTATGCTGAGGTTACCACAGACCATGCTAAGGCTGAGTACGACTACGACAGGACAGCCTACGGTAAGACCGTGTACTACTTTTTAAATAGCGAAGAAAATGTTAATGCTGGCAATACCTATGCTGAATGTGAGTCACACTACAGTATCGACTGTACCCACACACTGCCCCATTCTACACTGTAGCGTACAGGTATTTCAATGTATCGTACGGGAGGGTAAATATTGTATTTGTAAACACAAGCAGGAAAGCCCGCACGCACACCCGTGTACAGGCTGGCAAACAATGACCGGATACACACATTAATGCACACACGCTTACACACCAACACAAACATACCCGCGTCTCAGGCTGGCACATACGAACTTATGCGCACACACGAACCCACGCACATACACAAACATACAAACTAACGCACACAGACACACACACGCACACACACACTCCCCCAGCACTCTACCTCCGTCCTATCAGAGATCATGCCGTTAACTACAAGCCATGGATTTGTTTCACCTCATCGCCGCATATCATCATACCCTCCCCGTCCTGCGTCTGTTGCCCCTTCCCCTCTGCTTTATTCCCCCTCCTGTGTGTTGCTGCGCTCCCTCTTCATCGGCTTCCCTCCTTCCCCGGGCGTTCGCTCCTTCTCGTCTTCACTTAACGTCTCCGGTTCATCCGTTCGCTCCTTGCGTCACCATTTTATCCCTCACACCTATCTCTCCCATTAGCCTTCCTGTCTCTCCCTCTTCCTCCTTCTCCTCTCCCTCGCCCATCCTACAGGTCTTCCTCCCCTCCACCTCTCAGATCCCCTGAGGCCGTCCTGATTCTAATTATCACACGGCACTTGCCCAGCTCAGCGTCCCGAGATGTGGCTGACCCTCGCCTCACGCCGCCCACACCGCCCAGGCCTACCGCACTCCCTACTGGAAATATCTCGACCAGGTTTATCCAAGATCTCAGCTGCTTCCCAGGGGCGTCTAGCCAGTGCCACTGTCATCTGAGACGTTATGAACTACAAAATGGAGGTCTTGTTATCATTCCTCTACGTAAGGTCGGGGACGTGGGCCCCTTTCCTTCCACCTCACGAGCAACACACGTCCGTATCAATAAAGAAGGAGGTGCCGTGCCATAAACCCCCAACCAGACAAGTAAGGAATACAAATCGCGTCTAATACTTGATCAAAAGTTGTGTGGAGCATAATGGCGGGTGGCTTGCCTATGACCGGGATTGACCTAACAAACAGGAGGCGGGCGGCGTGGGCGACAGGCCACATCAACCAGCTTCAATGGTGCACGGCCTGAAATGTACTGTTATGGCCACCAATGTTCCAAATACCCAATCTTTCAACATGGGAATTAGCTATCTAACTGACTTTCCGACCGTTGCCATTACCACTTCTAACCTGCCCCGCCATAAGGTTGATTTTTATGCCAAATAACGCGAGGGATGCGTCCGCATTGGAGCCCTGAGGCGAGCATTTTGTAAAGTGCTGATGGAGCGCTTTGTGAGGCTGGTTAGATCAGAACCCAGATCGAGGTGTCTGGAGATATTGCTATTGTGTTCCCGGCCATATCTTTCTCCCTCGCCACAGTTTAAAACAATAGTTTTTTTGTGTGTGTATCTTCGTAGAACACTGGATGAACACAACGTATATAGCGGCCGTCAGTGAGAAATGTATCCGAGAGAAAACACAGAGTATAAAACTGTAAAGGTCAGGGAATGTAACGATATCATCAAACGGGGGACCCCAAACAACGTTCTCTCTCTCTCTCTCTCTCTCTCTCTCTCTCTCTCTCTCCCTCCCTCCCTCTCTCCAGACAAGGTTGTCGGGCCGCTCCGGACCACACACAAGAATCTAATCGCTTTTTCGCTCCAACTTTATTTATAAAAAAAGTTAAAGCCCTTATTTGTCTTGGACTGCTGGAGGATTACTGGATCCTATAATACTGATGTCTGCAAGAGCCTTATTATGCTTGTAATTATCCGCCAACAAACGCCCATAAAATTCCAAACCTTTCCAGTCAATTATATATATATACATATATATATATATATATATATATATATATATATATATATATATATATATATATATATATA
>JAYMFT010000027.1:340821-364246 GCA_038088735.1 Panulirus argus | reverse complement strand
TATATATATATATATATATATATATTCATACTGAACATACTGTTTGGAAAGCGTAACTTGATTGGGAATGGTACCACAAGTCTGTATATAAAGATGTTTAGTGTGTGGTAACTTCTCAGAATTTTTACGTCATCAGAGCAACTCAAACAAATTATCAGTTTAGAAATATATTCGCAAAAAAGAATTATAAGGTAAGATTTGATGATTTGAGAACATAATAAATACAGCAATCAGTATACATATATAAAACTCAGTTGTGTCGTTATAGTTTACAGATAGACTGGAAGACATTCTTAAGAAAGCAAAATCCCCAAAACCTACTGACTTTTCTTCAGAATCAGCAGGGCTCTGTAAGCCTCCCATCTGGATCAAGTGTGTGTCTCTGAAAGTAGGTCAACAGCGATTCCAAGGTTAAAAGGTCCTTTACCTGGCGTGATGAAGGCGGGAATTGAAATGAGAACTTCACCTTTTGCGTATTCATTAAGTCCAACTTGGTCTCTGGCTTTCAAAGCTTCTTATTTAGCAGATGGTCTGTCATTTTTTTAATGATGTAGAAATAAGTGGTTTCAAATTTCTCTTTTCTTTTTTTAAGTGTGGATGGTGGTGGTCACATATATATTTGCATACGAAAGAAGATGGAATATACTTTGGTAGAGCGTCTTTGAATTTAGAATAGTTATGACGAGTTTTCCTCGAGTTTGAAAGTTACCTGAACAAAACTTTTTGGATAGAATTCCTTCACAAACCCCATGATTTTTTTTTCCTTATTTAAGAAGCTGGAGGGACCAAATGTAGAAAAGAAATATGTTGCAGTCTTTCTGGAACTGAAACTTTTGGGGATTTAGGTGGATCTACAAGTTGATACATAGAGATTTGCCCGTTGATGTAGGCATGAGACATGTAAGAAATTCAGGTACAGTAGTTTCAGATGACCTCCGTTCTCGTGTGTATCTGAACACATACATTAGATTTCCTGGAAATATCATGATAACCTTTTTCATTAAAATCGAAGGACTCACAATGAAGACTGAAACCATTACTCCTTTCTTAAATGCCTCACTGACAGAGAGAAAAGCCTGATCTGTATATTTCACAGAATCTCATTTAAAGGACTACAGTGACATTGATTTTGTGGATCCCAAAATTCTACTTTGTGGGACTACGAAGAACGGATGGTGGAGCTGGACTGAATGCAAACGACTCACTAACTTGCACCGGAATGTTGATGTCTTCGTTTCACACTCTGAGGCGTTACTCATTATGACTGAAAATCTGACGAATTGATCACAAGAGGCCAGGGTGAGTGAAACAGAGTAATGAAGGAAATCTGAAACAGAGTTTAACTTTATCCTGATTATGTTTTTTTCCGGGAGACTTTAGTCTGCCATATCTGAGGTGGAAACCGACAGTTTAATTGCTGAGAAACTCCCGAGCAGCAGTTTAGATGAACAGTCACATATGAGAGTTTATTTATTCTTCTTTTTTCAAGTTTTCGACAAGTCAGCAGATGACATTACCAACAAGAGG
The DNA here is from genome assembly GCA_038088735.1 of Panulirus argus. Taxonomy (NCBI): domain Eukaryota; kingdom Metazoa; phylum Arthropoda; class Malacostraca; order Decapoda; family Palinuridae; genus Panulirus; species Panulirus argus. The sequence continues at coordinate 362,719 of JAYMFT010000027.1, read as the reverse complement.
GGAGATATGCGCTAACAGCAATGAATTGATTTGTAACATTACTGTCACAGGTGGAACTTGCTGAGATCTCAACCTCAAGATGAAGATGGTGTTTGAGGAGGAGCATAGCTCCCTTTCCTCAGACTGCTGCAAGGAAATGCTTCGTGGATTTAACTGCAACAACAACAATCACATAATCATGGCAGAGTAAAATAGAGCTGTTGTCCATACCCGTGAAAAGCAGTATGAATTATTTGTCATTTCATGGAGAAAATACGTACGCTTGAAAACACTCAAGATGTTCACTAAAAAAAAAGTTCCTTTGAAATAATCGAAGAGAGAAACATGAATGTTGAGCCTCAGATATACGCTGAAAACGCGCGACAGCCCTCTTCAGTCGTATTCAGATCTCTCTCTCCTGACTGGAATAATAGAAAACGGAAGCAAAACCAATGAACAACATTAACAGCATTTTATAAGATCAGCCGAGGAGCGAAGACGAGGTCTGCAAGATATAGATGATCACAAATATTTTTCCTGGGCAAAGAAACAGTCCAAATTTACTACCGGCGTTGGCCCGCTGCATGCAGAGTCCGATAGTGAAGTAATGTGCGAGATTTTGAGAATTGAGAATGAGTCGTCGTTCACTTTGTCCATAAACGTACTCTAGACTGAGTTCTTCAGAAGCAGTATTCCTCAACAGAGCGACGTATCAGATCAGTTACGTTCCGCCGGCCTGTGAGAAAGCCATTGTCGCTATGATAATGTATTCTGCTCCGGCAGCAACCCTGACGCTGTATCCTGATAAACCAACACAGAAACTATTGGCAAAGACATTCGATACTCTTTGGGGAAAGGGTTTAACACCATTAACATTTTGGGGAGTTTCGAATGGTGACATGGCTCCTCACCACAAGGGAAGGAGCAAAGAGATATTCCCGATAAAGAAAAAATTACAGGTCGTTAACATTTAAAGAACATTTTTTGAAACCTTTTCCAAAAGCACAGAGGAAAGAGTTGGCTGTATACGTTGAATAAGAAACTGCACAGTCCGGGACAGTAATCATTAATGACATGCTGACACCTTAGACCAGAACTGACAGTTGAAGGACATTCAGTTGGAGTATATTAGAATCTCCTGTGCCAGTCCTTGCATCTCCTACGAATATTAGATTTCCTTGCAGATTCACCTTCCTTTGGGTATTCATATGTCACTTTATTTCATAGAATGATAAGAAAAGTTTCGATGTGACATTACTTTTCATCATCGTTGCTACGAGATGACATTTAATGACTCGATTTACAAGTTGTTTAAATCTCTGGATAGTGTACAGAGTCCTGATGATTCACAGATGCTTTAGTTGCTTAGTCTTGCTGCACAGGACTGCTTATTACTAAGGAAAATTCATTTAAGCATCGTAATGGTATGGCTGAAGGGACCACCGCATTGTCCTAGTATAGCCAACGTTGACGTATCCTCTCCTAAGCGAAAAATTATGATTTGATTACTGTCCAAAGAAGATTAGGTAATTGTCTTACCATTTTTAGTACTACGAGTTCGCCATTTCCCGCGTCAGCGTGGTAGCGCCAGGAACAGGAAAAGAAGAGATCTTGTTCGCCCACGTCCACTCTAGCTGTCATGTACAAAGCACAGGTCTCGGGGCATTCCATCCACGACCAGGCGTGGTGAGGATACCCGTGTCTATCCTACTCCCTCGCTCCTACGTCTCCCGTCAGTGTAGACTGTTGTAGTCTGTGGCTTGAGGCTGCCTCATAAATTTCTTTTAGCCCACTCGATCTAAACATATTATGTTACATATTATGTTCTTTGTTTCTATAAACTTAGGTTATCTCTCCACAGCATTTTCAGAACACGGAGCACCCGACATAAGGGCTATTCTACAAACAGAAGTCTGCAACACCCTCTTAATTTCTAGCATATAAATAAAGGACGTAAATGACTATTTTGCAATAGATGTAAACAGGATACCAACACACCCACTGGCCTCCATCAGCGTCAGTTCATTTTGTCTCAGTTTCAGACGTAACTCCAATAATGTTTTCACATTCAGAATGCTCCACATGTATTCAGATTATTTTGCACTGCACACCAGACTACGATTCATAAAAAGAATGTAATTATGGATTCCTCAAAATTTTCAAACTTTGGCAGAGTTTCTAAACAAGTATTTAATTCCACCAAGAGCTTTAGCAGCTCAATTTGCAAATAAAGTTTTGAACGTTTATTTAGCAGGCTTCGGTCCTTCCTGTTTCATAATGAAGGATAAATGCATTAATTGCGCCAGGGATGTAAGTTTGAAGAGATTTGTTAAGATAATTTTTAGAATAGGGAAAACTGACTGGAATTTTTTTTTTTTTTACATTAAAGGTATATAACGCAATTAGCTTCAGTTTTCTCTTTTGGCTTCCTGTTAGGCATCATAGAGAGGCGGAATCAAAAGAATTTAAAAAGACGTTTTTCTGAACACAGATGTTTGTCATAGCAACTGACTCGCCAACTAGTAACCCACCAGTTTCGACAATCACTGCTGTCAAACAACATCCATTTCGTGAATAAGACCCGTCAAATATTTTAGTAGCATGTTGGAAGAACATCTTGTTTAAGGATCACTGCTGACTTTCCTTCGTTGACCCACACTTTGTCCAAATAAAAGAGAGCAGAAGAGCTTCCGTGTTTCCGAAAAGAGGTTGATTGGTTCTCCTTCTCTTCTGCAGATATTATTTTGGTTTCTAACCCATTAGATCTGGCTGCTTGTGTACTTCCACCATGAGCTTAGATACGGTAAACCATTAAGTCGCATAATTACTCTTTGACATAAATTCGAGGATTGGTCGTTGTGATTGTTTTTCTCCTGTCACAGAATTTGTAGAGTGCGAGTAATAGGATGGCCGGGACACACTGAAACACTGCTCGAGCTTGAAAGTGATGATGAAGTATACTTCTGCGAGGAAAATACAGTGCATTAATGTCTGAACAGCGGCGGCGGTAGACCCTTGAAGTTCTATGTCGTCTCGAAAGAATAAAAAGATGACCCGTGCACGTCCTTGGCAGTCATACTCAATTTCCCACACAACGACCATTGAGTTACATTCATAAGAACTTTTATCATACATGTAAAAGAGAAAAGAAAAGAACTACAAATGCAGATATATGAGATGAGATACCAAAAAAAGTTATAGAAATAGGCACAGAATAGGTTCAGGAAGGGGAACTGCTGCCATGGCAATGGAATTGCATTGAAATCTAGTCTTGCATCCTTTTTGCAGTCTTCTGTTCGTGGCGCTCGCATTTTGATGCATGCTGATCATCCCTGGCTATCTGCCTATTAATGGCACAAGACACGAACGATAAATGAAAATATCATGTACATCCTAATACTGCTTTCTGATCGGTTAAACACCAACATGAATCTGATAGCCACACATGTTTGGTTGGCTAAGCACCTACATGAACTGTTAACCACATTTATTTTCCATGTATTCTCAGCTGTGTACAGTCCTTTACCAGTAATAGATCTGTGTATAGAGATAGATTATCATAGTCAAATACTGACTTAGACATAATTATATTTTGATATAACATGAGGTGTAATGGAAGAAAAATGAATGGACTTTGAACGCAAAATCTGTTTCCATATTTCCTGTCCTTATTTGTGCTCCCTTTGGCATTTCCCCCTACAGTCATCTGCATTTTCAATTTTTGTTTTCCTATTTCTTGCAACGGAAAGCTGTCTTTGCTTTCCCATATATTCCTTAACAACTATGACACCTCATTTACAATGCCAACTTTCAACCTCCTCAAATTCTTATGAACCCTTTATTTCTTTTTCTTTTTTCTTCATTTGCTATTATAGTCCTGGCCATCAGCCTGCGTCTGGAGCCTTTGTGATTATGTATATATATATATATATATATATATATATATATATATGTGTGTGTGTGTGTGTGTGTGTGTGTTACGGGTTGCCTCGTATCGTAACGTTGTATATGTGTACCATGTCTTTACTCTCATGTGTATATATACACCCACATAGACCAGCCTAAGCCAGGTACACTTTTATTGATCAGCCCTGATGGGGGAATGAAGAGCTGGAACTGACTGTGGGCCGAATGCGGCGTTTAGGATTTAACCAACGAGCGGGCCCATGCGTTAATCATGTGTGGGTGGGTTCCGAGTAAAAATACCTATTAAAAAAGGGCATCTTTTAAGTGTCCTACAGTTTCATGTTTAGTGTCGTACCTTGTTGTATGGCGAAGGTGAAGCGTACGGTATGCGGGTGATGATGGCGACGATCCATGACGGTCTTTGAGATACAGAGCTGAGTATCGTGTTCGTCAGCACTGCAGTGGACAGACCCCGTTCATTGACGCGTGTGTCGCTACGCACCACACCTCACCACACTCTCTGGACGTCATTGCGCTCCTGTCACCTTTAGTGTACGAAATATTGGCTCTCACTCATTCATGGACGGGTCATATATGTGCATCCATGATGAGTAAGGAAGATGAGGGCAGGGGCTCAGCGGGGGACTCGGGGTGGGAGGTGGAGATACATACGTACGGTGAAAATGTCTGTCCTCAGCTGCGTCTTCACCTGCCGTTCTCAGTTCATCATTTAGTGAAATCACCAATAACCATCCTTCATTCGCAGTCAGCCATTGGTCTCGATGAACATATCCTTGCCTTTAATTTTTCTGTAGACTTAATATGATATCTTGGAAAGTTTATTCATATTCACATTATTCGTTATAACAGAAGAGAACGATGCACAGAGCATATTGTTAATGTACAGACTCAAATCCGACAGATCTGATTATATGTATTGTATATGTACTCTAGTGTGCCCGATTGAACTGCTTATGGTAGGCATTTCTTTAAGGGTGATCAATTAATGTGATCTTCCATATCTTGTATGGAATAAAACAAGTCACTGCTAGAATTATCATATTTTCTCCCCAGGTAAAGCTAACTTTTGCATCATAATTGCCCAGTCAGTGTTATGCTTTTATAATAAAGATTGCTTGGATGCTAAAGTTTGGTCTGCCTTATTAGATGTTATTTATGTGAGAGAGATAATCAGTCAGTTACTAAATTACTAACTTGTCTGAACTCAGAGGTGGACAATTGTGTGGCTGTGAAGCCACTGCAGTAATTAGGGATGCATTTTGCCCCAGACGCCCACTGGCGCGGGGAGGGGAGAGGGTCCAGGTGCTGCTAGGTAAACAAGGTCCTCCGATGTCACCTGCTCTCCTGGTACACAGATGCTGCATGATGACATTATTCAGGTGAGCCCCACGCTCACTTGTTCAAGGGACTTACATTTACTGTGATGTTTCCTTCCAGGTTCCCACAGGATTACTAAAGCAGGAACATCATCAGTTGCAGTGTGTGTGGTTGGGGTGAGAGCCCGGCCGACCACAAGAGTGCTGGAAGCTACTCCGTGTCTTCTGGAGCCTTCTTGGCTGCCTCCATGGCTGCTTCAAGGCTATCGGGGATGGAGGACGTGTGGGCGTGAGTTGGTTGTGCCTGAAGACCAAGGAGCGGCTTTATGCAGCAGGAACCACTGACGGCCATAGAGGCCCCACCGAGAAGGTGCGGGCGGTGGAGCGTTTTCCGGCGTGACGAGGGCGCGAAGGGGCGGGAGCGGTGATGATGGTGGTATGCGATGGGTGACGGGCGGCCTTGGTGGGCGGGCCCGCGCCGCGTGCGCCGTGTGCACGGCCTCCAGCTGCCACTCCACCCGCAGCAGGTGCTGGCGTGGCTTGTGATGATCGCCTTCACCTCCCTCACATATGGCGCCGTCCTTCCCGCCCTTCACTCCCGCCTGGCCACGCCTCTGGCAATCGTCACGGGCATCGTCTTCGCCACTCACGTTCTCACGCACGCCGTGGCTCTCGCCCTGGACCCAGCAGACCCGCAGCTTAGGGCACGGAAGGACCGCCAGCAGGTGCCGGAGTTTGATCGGAACGTACATAATCATGTGATTGAAAACGGGCGGTGTCACCTGTGTAACATCACCATTTCTTCCAGTCGGACTAAGCACTGCAGCGCCTGCAACAAGTGCATCGACGTGTTCGACCATCACTGCAAGTGGCTGAATCACTGCGTGGGACGCAGGAACTACCGAGTGTTTCTGGCGTGTGTCATCACAGCCATCGTGGCCTGCCTGCTGGTGATGGCCACCTGCCTGGCTGAGATCGTCCTTTACTACTTCAAGAGGGAATATCTCTCGCCGTGGGAGACACCAAGACCTCAGGAAAAGACGAAAAGTCAGAAGGACGCTGGTGACGATGCCAGTTTAACCTGCTCGGAAGGGGCGCCTTACTGTCACTTCTCTATCTTCGGTGCTCTAGTTTACGACGGCGCCTTCATCGGGTTATTGTCGACTTTGTTCTCCGTGGCTCTGGTGGCGGAGGTTCTGCTGGTGCATCTCGCAGCCTTCCATGCCTACATCATCTTCCTGGGATTTACCACGTATGAATACATCCGGGGTCATCACCTGCGTGGCTCAAACTCCTCGCATTCCTTCGGCACGTACGGACGTGAGGGCGGAACGGAGCGGGAAGGCGCCGTGTGTGGCTGGGCAGTAACTCGTCACCCGCCCAACAACCAGATCACCCCGTCCTCCACGACCGACACCGCGTTGCTCTCTACAGTGTCTGTTGACTCCCTCAACACCTCCACCGCTGCTGGCCGCTCCCCGCGCTCTTCCACCTCTTCCACTCCCGGCCTCTCACCCACTACGCCATCAGAAGAGGCCCGCTCACCAACTGTAGGGAAAAACCATCTCCAGAATCCTTCCTCGCGAAACCAGCAGCATGGCGGGCGTGTGGGGGCGGCGATGGTATCTCCCACAAACACGGCTCCGAGAACACCCCCGGCGCGGACCTCGGCGGTGCCACAGTTGCCGCAGATCCCGATGGGACGGTCTCGGGCACAGCTGCGGACACTTAGTCGCGCTGTGTCTACAGCCGTCAGTGAGTTTTCTGTAGAGGAGGACGTGGAAGTGCGCGTTGTGTCGGTACCGCGGCCTCGGCCATCTCGCCGACGGTTGCGGTCGAGTATAGCACCACATCTCTCGCCCATCAAGGAGTGTGACCAGACTGCTCCCAGTCCACCCACGGTGCGTCCGGTCCGTGAACGAGAAAATGACTCCTCCAGTCCGGCTGACAGTCCCGCCCGCACTCCGCGGCCCAGCCCCAGTCGCGGTCCGCACACCCCAACAAGGGTGAGTCCGCTGGTGGAGGGCGCTGACGTGACGAGACGTGCCAACGGCCACAGTGTAGTGAGTATAGTGAAGATGAATGGCAGTGCTGGCGACAGTAATAATTGTTACGCAAGGACGACGCCAGTCATTAGTGTTGACAATGAAGTGTTGGCGAAGGAGAGTGGGCAGGAGGGTGGCCAAACGGGCCATCAGGAGCCGCCCTGCAACATGCTGGGGTCTCGCTCGTGCGGGTCTGGGTCCACTCCGCGCCACACCGGCGGCGTGACGCACGTCGAGCTACATATGTAGCATTGGGTCCGCCCGGCTTCACCTGCTGCCACAGTATTTCTATCGAGCCTTGTATAACTGACACTCAGGTGAGGGTAATGAACCGCTATATCATATGTACTGGCAATGTGAGCTAACTGAATGAGACTTAAAGTGATAAATTAGATATTAATTGACAGTGCTAGTTCTTGTGAGAGCAATATATTGGTGGTGGACAGTGTAGCCCGGGGACATTGTCGTGCCAACTTTCCTCTCTAGTCCCGAGCGAATGCGCCCGTTTAGTTCCAAATTAGTGATCCCTCTTGTCCGGCGGATCGCCACTCCCCTCTAGTCCTAGGCAAGTTCTCTCTGTCCCTTAGGCCTTCGCTCCTTTAGTTCCCGGGCCAGTGCTCCCTTCTGTCCCAGGCCTTACGCTCCTGACTGGTCCCTGTCCAGCGCTCCCTGCTAGTTCTGCCCCAGCGCTTTGGATTAGTCATAGGCCAACACTCCCATGTAGTTCCTGGGCCAATGCTCACTTCTAGTCCTGGCCCAATACCCCCGACTTGTCCCGGGCTAATGCTTCCTTCTAGTTCTGGCTCAGCGCTGGAGTGGTCTTGGCCTAATGCTTCCGAATAGTCCTCGGCCAACTCTTCTGACTAGCTGTGGGCCAACGCACCCGACGAGCACTGGACTGTTTCTAGTCTGGAATCAATACTTGTTGTCCATAGCTGATATTCTCGTCTAATTTCATGGGGCAGCCAATCCCTCCTCCCCGCCACCACTCTGCCCTCCCACCTCCTTGCCTCAATATATTAGGGGGACGTCTTCAGTGCCTGTCTATCCAGCCAGGACTTACCAGGTACTTAGATTCCCAGGAATTGACATGTATGCCACTCTCAGGACCTTCGACATAACCTGCTTCTTTACTCGTCAGGTAGGCTGCCCCTCTACCGCCTTGCCTCATTATCTTTCGGTGCCGTCTCCAGCACCTGCATTCATGGCCAGTTCCCAAGACTTGCCTTGTAACGCCATATCCTGGAACCCCTCTAGATATGCTGCACAGGGCTTGCCAGTCACACCAGATCTGCTAGGTATGTCGCCTTCCAGGACCCAACAGGTATGTCGCCTTCCTCGCCTAGCCAGGTTTGCCTCCTCCTAGGACATGTCAGGCACGCCGTCTAACAGGCTCTGTCCGGTACGCCTTCTCTGAAGACCTGCCAGGAACAACGTTTCCCAGGACATACCAAGACATCACCTCCGAGTACCACCGGTACGTGGAAGGTACTTTCGCCTGCGAAGGCTAACTTATCTCCTTGCTCATGCTCTTTATGATGGAGGTTTTGAACCTTCAATGACTGTCGGGTGTGTAGAGACTGGATCTGGGGTCCTGGTAGCATTTTCAAGTCTGAAGTTGGCGACTGTCTTTATAGAGGAACGACTTGGTCGTGAAGGTCCTGAGCCGTGGCCGCCACACCACCCACATATTTTTCCAATCCCGTGCTGAAGGTGCTATACAGTCAGAACATTAAGTACAGTGTGTCGAACCCCATGAAACCTCAAGCAAAATGAAATTTCCCTCTATTGATGATCTTGAATGTTTGTTATATATATTATTAGTTTGTTATATGTTATTATATTGTATATTCTTCTGAAATGACATCATGTTTTTGTCGACTTTTTTTTTGTAATTGATTTAATTTCAAGTTCATAAACACCACATATCTTTCGTCAGTTTGTGGTGTTGATTTGCTGTGGTGATAAACTTGAAGCCCATATGTGCGAGTAGCACTCAAATCAGCAGGCACTGAGGCCGTGTAAATGTAATTTCAATAGTAACAGGAGAATATATTTTGATGCATTTGTTAATGTTGAGCCCCAGGTGTTATATGCAATTGTCGCGTGCCATGTGGATGGATTGCGTTTCACGCAGACGCTGTGTCAGAGAGTGACTGTCACTTGAGTGCGTATGACGTAACTGTTGTTGTCCTGTAACTTCCGTGCGTCACGAGGCGTGTGTTGCGAGGCTTATGTATGGGTTGCTGGTGTTCTTTGATTGAAGTATTGAACGTTACGGACGTGTCACCCGACGAGCGTGTCGCATGAGTCTTTTATTTATGTCCTGTGGGTCAAGTATGTCCTCGACGCTTTATCATGTGACCTGAAAGTGTGACGTGACTTGTCCCATAGAAATGTGTCCGTATAAAGTTTCAGTTGAAGCTGTGTCTGATATTGTTTGGTTACGACTCCCTTAAATCCAGAGATGAAGGTTACTAGGGTGAGTTTAGGAGGGGTTTGGAGATGTTTTTCATTATTCACAGTTTCATGTAAGGTCTGTAACATGGTAGACTTGAGTTTTTAAAGTGTCTTTTCCAGTGTTATTAGCTCAACCTCTGAGACACTTCTTTATTTCTGTTTCCTGTGTGTTTGTATGGGAAGTGTCAAGTGATATCTGAAATTTTCCTTCTTTGACGTTTGGTGACCCAAACTTCCGCGTCTTAACGTGACGAGCATCCGTTTTCTTTTTTCCTTCACCTTTTTACATATTTTTTTTTTCCCCGTTCACATGGGTACGTTTGTGACCCGATAATTCTCACTCGACTGAAGTTTTCTTTTTCTTCAGTTCAAACAGGTGACCAAATGCACCAAAGACAGAAGACGCTTTGAAATCGTCGTGGTGCTGTACGGTGATATAGTGGACGTGTTCACGGACCTCTTGGATGAGTCCAGCTGGCCTGCACTTCCACATGGTGGGGCGTCCACTCTAGTGCACGAGCAAGGCAGGCCCGGACTCCCAGATGGTGGGCTGCTGCCGCTGACGGGAGAACCCAGTTGGTTCCCACTCCCAGGTGGAAGGATCTAGCCATCTCACACTCCCAGATGACGTGCTCCTCATCCTGAAGTGCGAGTCCAACTGGCCTTCGTGACCTTACTCTCAGCTGGTGGACTGATCAGTCCCATGGACAGGTACATCTGGTTTGCACTCTCAGGTGGTGAATTTCACTCTCTAGCGTTAGGGTCCAGCTGGCCTGTACTCCAGGTGAATGAACGCTTCCAGGTGTAAGCATCAGCCGGCCTGGAACGGTAGATGATCACTAGCTGTGAGAGTCCAGCACTCCCGCACTCTCAGATGGCGGACTACTTTGAAATCTAGAGTCCAGCCGTCCCGCATTCTGAGTTGCTGATGTAAGAGTCCAGCTGTTTGGTTTGAGAGTCTGGCTGGCTTTCTAAAGTCTAAGACGGTGGACCTCTGACTTTAACGTGACTGTCTGGCTTGTACTCTGTAATGGTGAACAATTCGTGTGTGAGATCATTTGGCCCACAAAAGGCTGCTCTTGCTATGATGTCAGGTGGTGGAGTGTTCCTTCTGAATTGACGCCTCGTCTGGCCTTCGCTGCTTCCAGTCAGTGGACTACTGAGTCTTATGTGAGTGACCAACTGGGATGCGCTCCCAGATGGGCTGTGTGTGATTCGTGCTTCTAGATGGTGGACGGTTCTCCCCGATAAGACAGTCCAGCTGGCCCAGTAGGTGGAACAGCAATAAAAATGTGATAGTCCATCAGGGATGCAATTCCAAGGTGGCCAAAACTACTTGTGTAATTTCAGAAATCGTCTGGTTGAAAATATTCATTAATTTATTTTACTACACTTTAACAGATAGCAGCCGGGAATAATCATAGCTACAACCGTCGGTCTGTAAGTATTTCACTTGTATACATGAACTGATTTACGTACGTTACGAACTTGTTATTTGACTGTGGTAGGAATGTATATCTATATTGGTCTGGTATGTTGTCAGGTACGATGTAGTTCCTGGTCACAGTATTTTGGGGGTAAATTCGGCTCGTGCATACGAATGCCGATGTTGTGGTGACGGTCTCGGAGTACACCATACCAGCATGACACCCCCACACACGAATGTATTGTCTTGGTATCCCCATCTCTAAAGTAGTACCACCCCAACATAAGCACATTAAACACACCGCTACATCATAGTAACTCATAGCGCGCTGCCGTAACACTGCCACACGTGACACGCAGCCTGTCACTGCCATACCACCTAACTCAGTACTCAACCGTCACGAACGTTATCGCCGTAACACAACCCTCATACGTAACCTAACCTCCTCAAGGCCGTTGTGCATTACATATTGCCACAGAAACCTCACACTGCATGGGAGAATGTCATCGCCATGATTGCAAAATCATGGCGATGACATTCTCCCATACAGCACTCTGCCAAAACTTTACACTGCCACGACACCTTGCGAAATATACTACAACACTTTTACTTACAAAAACCCTGCTGCAAGACCTCCGAAGCCATCATATAAGGTATACCTAAGGTAAGGTATTGTCCCAGACCAAGCTGCGGGGATAAAGAGCCTCCAGATCCCATAGTAAGCTATAATGTTTCAGACGAAGTTGATTGGGTAGAAGACCTCCAAAACTATAAGGTACACTTACGGTAAGGTAAGGTTCAGATCAAGTGGATGGCGAGTAGAAGACCTCAGAAATCAAGGGAAGGTGAGGTAAGGTTCCAGACCACACTGAGTGGGTAAAAGACCTCCAGAATCATTGCAAGGTGTAGGCAAGATATACTCTTGAACGTAATGCTGCTGCATCACCCTCACCCACAAATTGTCAGAGACTGCCTCATATTTAGAACACCTTCTGTCGCTGCTGCAGTGCCCTTATGCATGACGCTGTCCCACATCACTACCACTCTTAACACACAGGGCAGAGATCCACCACGCCTAACACACTACTAGTCACTGCGAGAACATCTTTACACATACTACACATTCCTAGTTCTTGCCGTTGTACAATTACAGATAACACATTGCTAAAATAACTTGATGCCAACACACACACACTCACACACACACACTCAGACGTCGTGGACTAGTTAGCAATACTGATCAGGAGTCAGTATGGGCCGGCTCGTGGTCGTACCCGCATGGGTTCGAATCCTGGGCGTGGCATTCGGTCCACCCCCTGACCCTGGTGTTCATCCTCCCCCTGGGGATTAGGCTAGGATGTGTGTAAGTGTGTATATAAGTGTACATACACACAGGGGTAGAAACATGGTACAAATTTGCTTGATTAAGAGACGGGGTAACACGAGTGTAAAACTGTCACCAAAACGCACAAATTATACTCACAAATTGTAATATATTCGCAAACACCACCACACCTCCACAACGCCCTCAGGCAGAGGACCATGTCGGAAGACGCTCAGAGTCCATCGTTACATAGTACAAGACGTCGTCACCCTTACACATAAAACTGACACTCATTACCTCCACACTCCTCATACTTGACACCCATCATTCATCACCTTAGCACTTACACGTAAATGACACTCAGTCACTGCATCCTAAGACATAACAAACTGTCAGTCACTACATCCTGAGACATAGCACACCCTATTATTCAACGCTAGAGTAACACGCATCATGAGACATAACCTACTGTCAGTCACTGTGACGTAAGACATAAGAAACTGTCAGTCACACCATCCTAAGACAGAACGAACTGACAGTTACTGCGTCCTAAGACACGAAAACAATGTCAATTACTTCATCCTGTGACACATCCACATCATTCATTCAGTGCCACCCCACCACACATAACACATGCAGAACATTCCCACATATAATACACTGCTAGTTATTGCTACAATGCCCTAACACTTCTCACGCTCTCATAACGCCCTCGTCATATCGTCACTCAGCCTAACACGTAACACACTGCTGGAACGTCTTCACATATAACTCACTAACTTGCAGCAATCACATCCTCATCGTGACACACACAGGAAAGCACTGCTTAATACCCTCACACTTGTCACATTCCAACAATTTCCTCACGTAAAGCACTCCCACATAACACACCGCCTTCAGTCCTCCCACACAATTCGCATTCTCCTAACACCCTCGCATGTAACGCAGAACGTACTAACACAACAACTTGCCATAGCACCTTACCCTCACACATAACACACACACACACAGTTACTCCCACTGCATCACCAGATGAATACATATCGTCACAGTACTGCCCTCGCAACTCATTACCATAAACGCATTCCAATAACGCTTTGGCTTATTGCCCTCACATTGTGACTCATGCTACATCGCCATACTAATGTAATGTATGTGGTTTGCTGCGTGGTGGTGTGGTATGTGGTTATACTCGTACGTGTGGAGTTTTTACCTACACGGTGCTGTTGTTCTTGCTGTGTTCCCCCAGTGTGCCAATCCCTGAAAAAAAAAACTCTTGAAAAATGCAAAGGTTACGGCACAAAATCAACATTCCCTGCCCACGGCCAGACAAAATTAACAAAATGACAAAACTGTAATTGTTCAGTAGTTCCCTCACTGAGCACAGTACGGGAGGACAAAACTGTGGTGGCTCGTAAACCTCACCCCCCCCCACCCACACACACACACACACACACACACACACACACACACACACACCACCCCCAACATGCCCTCCACTCCCTACCCCCCCACTTGAACGTAGTCCATAATAAGATTTTCGTGGAGTTCTTCATTGGGCCTCTGAAAACATATTGGGTTATAACACTATGTTACTTAGGTGTAAGTCGAACGTCGGACCAAGTCAGGTCTGATCCTGACATCAGTGGGACACGTCAGCGATCAACGCTCACTGATGTAAGGATGATTCCCAACCCCAAGGAGCGTACAGAGGAGTTCCTGAATAAGAAAGGGTGTCTATGGTAGGTTGAATGCTAGAATTTTTAAAACTAACGAAGTAAAACCATCATTGGCACTGTTCAAAGCATTTACCCTTCTCCCTACTGGAATACTGCTGCCCTAACTGGATTAGATGTCCATAGATCTGTTACTCTCTGTATCGCCTCTGCAGAATATCTTCACCCCGCCTTCACCCATAAACACATTGATTGTAACCTTGGATATTTAAGACTGTACAAGTCATTGCCATAGTCCACGGATTACTCACTGCCACAGTAGCGTCACAACGCGATACACTTGTTCTGGACCCGTATATATAACACAATAAGATTCACTCCCACATTATGCTTTCTGACCACACACTGTCACAGCCTAACCGTAATACATTGGAACTATAACTTCAAACTTTTACAGTGTCTTTTATATTGAAAGTATCTTCATATATGATACATTGTGTAAGATAGATAGATGTAATTTCAGTGTTTTCATACATAACTCCCACAATACCATCACACGTAACAGATTGCTACAATACCGTCAAACATAACAATGTTTGACGGGATTGTTTGACAGCATCTCCTTACATTAGACATAGACACAGTCCCATTTCAAATTCCGTGCTCTTCCAGTCTCACTCCCAGCATCCCTGAAGTCTACACAAGTGATCCAATTCAACGTGTTCAGTGGATTTGGTGTATAGGCAAGATCCAATATTGACTGGGCAAATCCGGGTCTTGTGATGCTGTTTACACTTCGTCTTCGACAATAATCAGGATGCAGTTCACACAGGAGAGGTTTACCGAGCGCTTCAGTGTATGTAGAGATTGACGATGATGATGAGCGAAAAAAGGCGAAGATGGTGGCTACGTAATTTCTTTACCAAAACAAAACACGCAAGGCGCGTATTACCCTCATGAATTGTTTTCTGCTGAAGGATAAGGTTGGGTACTTGAATTACTCCGGGATAAGCCACAAAACCTTTAGGCAGTGTTGACAGTTATTAGATCGCTCGTTATCAGAGGAGTCAGTTCAGTTTCAGTTTCAGTACTGTATTCCTTGATAGAGGAATCGGGATCCTAATGCTGTCACTAGGTACCCTGTACAATAATATTAGAAGCATCTGGCAAGTGTCGCGATTACATATGACTTTAACAAAGGGGCTTACTAAAGCCTAAGGAAGTTAGGATATTCCTTCAACACAGCATCAATATTATTTACGTAATGTCTGGCCAATATGGGGAGGGTCATCGTGTCTCCTTTCAGAGGAGTCACGAGATTTGCTCCCATAGTATCGCCTGCTCAGACGACACCAGTTACGCTAAGGTTCCTGATCACAGAAGACACTAACTTATGGCGGCTTGATAAGTTTACGGAATCTCAAACCCCTGCCTTAGTCGCGGTCCTGTCACGTGTTGCAAAGGGAAGTTGGCATATGCTCTTTTTATCTTTCTGCTGAACAATATCTCTGAGGAAGAGAAGCTAGACAAGAATAATTCCCCCTTTTTTTTTGCGATTAAGAAAAGTCATAAACAAACTAGCGAAAGACAAAACTGACACCGATTCAGCAGGATTCAGAGAGGAAACAATAAGGCATCCAGGACCCAGACCAGCTGGTTCTCCCGGGTTTGGAGAGAGCAAAAGGTGATGCATCATCAGGGGGTCGGTTCACCGGGACCCGAGGCCAGACATTGGCTCTGGAGGGTTTGGCTAGAGAAGGAAACGACATCCCATAACCGGTTGACGGTTTTCTTTGAAAATTGATGAACATCATTGGTTAACGATGTCAATATCAGCCGTTGCATATATGCACACAAGAGATACATGTAGAAAAGTTGTTGAAAGGGAATAGTTGATTGAAGGCTTTTGGTGTAGGGCACAAGGAAGCAGACGTAGCCGAACCAACACTGGCCGTGGCTGAGTCAGAGTGCGAAGGAGCAATACCGTCATCCGGGTTACTGTGTCCGGTGCTAGATGAAGCGTTTGAGGCAAGACGTTCCTGTGTAGTGAAGTTACCACGAGATATGATAGACCGCGGTGGAGTTGTGCCTGATGATGTTTGATGGGGAGCAAGGATACAGAGGGAGGGAGTAACTGCTCGTCCCGTAGTTCACTTTTGACTCATGAGTTGTGTTATTCATGTCGAGATTTTAAATGATCACTCATTATTCAGGTTCCACAGATGAGTACCCAAATGTTCACCGAATGCTCTCTACTCCTGGCAACCACTGCTGTTGCTCTCCGTTTGTTCCAAGTCTGTGATGATTCGCTGGAGGGGTGGCTTTGACAAAATATTTTTCCTGTCTTCCTATGAGTTTATTTTCATTGCGTTAATAATTGTATTATAGGTTCAATCGTAATATAGCCTGACTTAACTGCTGTCCTATTCACTAATGAATAAGCCTTTTTACAGATGGCTTTTAACATGTCATTACTTGTACTAATAATTTTAATGGGCATGACAATTATCATATATTTGCGTATGTGTATGGTAGAGGGAACGGTTATTCTTATCATACAACGTTACAGGCTTTGAGATTATCTTAAATGATAGATCCTGGCAACAATGCCTGCGCGTCACTGAAATGCACAAACATACACACGAGTCATTCGATTCGACATGTATAGGTCGCCCGTCCTTTGGTTATGAATTTAACACATCCGCTCACTCGAATGGGCTTGGTCGTTAATATTGTGTGTGTCGAATGGATACAATTTTGTCCATATGACGGCCATACACATGTCCACTCAACACGTTGAACCCAGAACGTCACAGGTGTCGACGCGCCTTCGCGCACAACGGCCATAAACCGTCACACGCCAGACACTAGCAGAACAGCTCATGCGCAACACGTTGCCGTATGACGATCTTTGAGCGCACCACTTGCAAGACGTCACACACAGATGATAGACGCCACTGACATACGTCAGTTCTCCGTTTCTTTTCCTGTCCGTTGCCTAACATTGCTGTGCGATCCATTCGTTTCCCTCTACGGCCGCTGCTGTGGGCTCTGAAGGGAGGGGAGTGCGCCTTTACTCTCTTAATAGCCCAGGTTCATCGGCCTGATCTGCCGGAGAGCTTGAATGATGGACTGTGGCTCCCGGCATCCAGATCAGAGCGGTCCACCCTGCTCTCTTGGCCAGCGTCTCTACACACACACACACACACACACACAACACACACACACACACACACACACACACACACACACACGAGAAAAGCTTCCCAAGGGTTCTAAATTTTTGTGCAATTTTGGCCTTTAACTTTTGCCAGAGTACTTGGGATTTATATTAAAAAAGTAGTCGAGAGAGAGAGAGAGGCAATTGCTGGCCGGCCAGATGAAAGAAAAAGAATGATGAAGGGCACCGCACCTTCATTCCTTTAGCGTTTGCCTGGAAGTTACATAAAGTTTTAAGAAACTTTCATCTGTGATTTTTCTTTGAACGCTCAGTTGGTCACCAACATTTGCTGGTTCGTTTGAGTTTAGATCTGTATCTTTGAGTATTTTTCTTACAAGTGGAAACTTATGATGGCATAAACGTATTGTCTTGGTTTGTTTAACTGCAAGTTTCGGGGGAGGTGTAATAGTCCCGACCAGAAGGTTTACATTCTAGAATATTGTGTCCCTTCAGGTCATTAGGTTTACATTCCAGAGTGTATTGATCCTTTTGGTCAGTAGATTTACATTCAGGAGTTTACTGTCCCTTCAGGTCAGCAGGTTTATGTTCAAGAGTATACTGTCCTTTCAAATCAGTAGGTTTACATTCGAAAATATTGTGTACCTTCAATAGGTTTACATTCAAGTCACCAGAAAAGCAAGAATCACCCGCTGGTTAACCCCTCTTACTCTGGTGTATGTGTCGCGTCTGATTTCCTCTGTTGCGTAATAACTACCTGCCCGGCTCCTCAGCGCAGGTGGTGCGCACCGTGGAGTCTGAACGACATGATAGCGCATATATGCGGCGCACTCTGGACGGTCGAACTGCCTCCCGGAGCCCCGCCGGTCACATATATATGAGACGGTTGGTCCACTTGCCGCCGCCCACGTTAAGGCTACATCACCCATGACAGTCGGCTCGCCAGCCCGAGTGAGACTATTTCACGAAGCCTCCTCACCGTGAAGACATTATTTGATGAGATATATTCGGAACTGTCTGCAGGTGGTGGAGTGGCTTACAGCACCCTGTGTAGACACCAGTGCCAGACGGAACTCACCTGTGCCACACCATCTGGCACCATCCTCACTCATTTCCACCTCTTTAAATACGATTAATGACGATACTGAGATAGTTATGGAGGGAGACTAATGACTGTGGTTATCCAGATCCAGACCATGAAGAGCATTTCAGTCTAACGGGACCCGGTTGGCCGCTGGTACGTATAACTACATCTTCCAGGGAAAATTCATTTGCATACATTAACACGCCGTAAGGCCACTGTGTCGGGCTGTTCTGCTTCATCAGCAACACGGCTTTGCGCTGTCCTGAAGTACCCGGGAAGGGGAATTATCGTAATAAGACATAATAGGAAAGGATAATGGAAAATGTTTGGAGATTTAGCTTCGTTCTCCTCCGAGAGTCTATAAGAGTGAAATGTGACGTTTTCTTGTTATGGGTCAAGGGTTTGTTTTGTTGTAAGACGCTGGTGTACTGCGAGTGTATGGACTCTGATCCGTGTTATTCATGTGCGTGTGTGCGTATGTTTATGTGGGCGCATTTTACATCTGGGTTGTATACTCCTGTTAGGGAAGGATTCTTACCCCGGAGTCAGCATAAAAACATTAACTGTTTGCATAATTTTATGCTCAGAACAGTGTCGTAATAATTTTTAATTTGTTTGCTTGTTTCTCGTGTTGCCCAGCCGACAGTATTTTTCTGTTTCTCAAAGTCTACAGACTTCCGTTTGTTGGAATACAATTTGTTTAGTTAGTCAGGTTAGCCAAAGTGTTGATAATCCTAGTTATGGTGGAAGGTTGAAATGTAGGTCTAGTGATAAATGTAATATGACTGAAAATGAAATTAAAGAGTGGGGGATAATTTAGGATGACTGAAATTCAAAATTAACCAGTGACGGATAATTGGGGTCGACTGAACTCCAAAATTAACTAATGGAAGACAATTAAGGATGACTGAAATCCAAAATCAACAAGTGAAGAGTAATTAAGGATGACTGAAATCCAAATTTAACAAGTGGAGAGTAATTAAAGCCTAAGTTTTGCGAATGGGAGAGGATTGGTGATTGACTGACGTCTAGGTTTAGCGAGTGGAACATGATTTAAAGTCAGTTTTAAGGTGTGGCAGATGACCACTACCCAGGTTTAGCGAGCGGAAGGTAAGTGATATCAAGGTCTAGTTAGAGGAAGATGATTGAAAAGCCAGGCTTTGTGTGAAAGCTGGTTAACATTTAGGTTTCAGCGAATAGAATATGATTACTAACCAGGTTTATCTAGTGGAAGACGATTAATATCGAGGTTTAGTGAGTCGTGGATGGTGGATTCAGGGAGATGTGGTAGATACAGATTTCCAGAGATAGCAAGAGGAGGAGGTGGAGGAGGGGAATGAACCTGTTGGTGAGGCCCGGGAGCGCCCGATACAACGAGCCTGGAGTGGACAGGTTCTTGCCTACGCTTACTTCGGAATAATCAGTAGCTGCTCCTTAGGACTAGGACTAGCATTGTAGACGGTGCCTGCAGCGGTGTACTGGTAGACTTGCTGGTAGTAAACCTTGTAGATTCAGTGGTATTTGTCCTCGTGGTAGAACTGTATCGGTAATAAAAGCCTAATGGAAGTCTGCCGGAGTGAGCCGAGTGGCCGCCAGCTGTTTAGGTTGGGGTGGGGTTGGGGGGTGTCGTGAGGCTGTAAGTGGCAACGGTTCTGCGTAGTATTAAATAGTAGTTATTTTTATGTAGACAATATTTATCGTTAAAGCAGAAGACTTGTCTAAGTAGAAGTGTTTAAAACGGGAGTAATGTAAAGCGCAGACATACTTTTTGTGGTATGGTAAAGAAATAGTCTCTATACCGAAGGGGGTTGGTGTCTGTTTTCTGATTAACGCTAGTTATTTTAAAACTGGCTTGACAGCATTTGTATGGATGGGGCGTAACGTAGCAACGCCCGCCTCCGACAGTTTAGTAAGAATTGGAAATTTGTATCGAATATCGGTAAGAAGAAAAGAAACTGTTGCAGGTAATTCACATACTGAGTCTAGTGGAGCTGAGGAGGAACTGTGGTTGAGGGTAGCTTGTGGTTGACCAAAAGGATGAAGATGATGATTATGGGCATAGCAGGAGTGTGTAGTGCTTGCTGCCACGGTCATAATGGTTGATTGACTCCTTCTCTGAGTGAGCTGTCTGGCTAGCGGGACTTGCTTCTTGATGCTGTCAGCCTCGCCTGGAAAATAGTGATTGTCATGGAACTGCCAAGAGCTTCTCCTTTGCTGTAATAACATGAGCCATATCAGCGATTAGCTGCCTTTATGAATGCCTCCAATAAAAGCTTTATCTTTGACGGGAACGTTGTAAGGTCAGCCTTATCGAGGTACTATGATAGAGGTCATTATCGCCTATAGTGTCACACATAGGACTGAGTGCTTGATTCTCTCTTCTAGAAGTAGTATTCGCCAGAATTCAACGAGGAGTTAGAAGGTATGGGCACCGGTAACGCGTCACACTGCAGTTCATCAGCACACAACTCCTTCACAGACCAGGGTGACGGCGGCAGACATATCCGGGTTAAATGGCAAGAGAATGTTGTTGTCGCCCCGGTGAGCCGACCAACATGGTGGACCGTTTATTTTGATATGCTCACACCTGACACATCTTGTCATGTAACTTGATACTCCACTCCATTAAGTATATTAGGTACCGGGGAGTTGTGCCATCCTCGATGACATTTTGCTAATCTCTTAAACATTTAGGTCTTTATATTTGTGAATGGTATACGACGTAGCCGGAGAGTTGCGGACTGGTAAAATTAGTGAAATGGATAATGATTTTCTTGCATTTAAGACTACAAAGGCCGATCGATACATGGTATGCTCTGGAGGACATTGTTGAGGATGGACACAGTGTCGGTATCCGACGCTTGGTTGGCTGGGGCGTCCTCAGTGTGGATATCCAACTCGAGCGTTGCCACGCTCTAACTTCTCTAATCCTTCGCGTAAAACTAGCTAGTGCAGGATATGCGTAGAAGCCTTGTGTGGTTGGTGGTGGCTAGTAACTGTTTATATAATTATAGGGGACATTCGAAAGTGTGTCGTTGCTTGAAGTGTTACTCTCTCAGTTCCTGGGAGTGAGGAGAAAGGGACCATTCAGCTAAACAAGACTTGCCACACGTAAATTAGTTGGTCATAGATTACGAAGTAGCTTTTGTTTGAGCGTGGTTTGTCCCTTCCTTAACAACATGAAAAAAGAATCGTTCTCACTTCCAGGAATTAAGAGCTTTGTTGCAGCTACAAGAGGGAGGGGTAGAACCTGGTGGCTATGGCTGCTGAAGTGTGGTACATGAGGTGAGGACCCTTGAGATCGACGGGCGCCAGACAAACAGTTTGCTGTGGCTGAGAATTGTTCGTTAGCACGTTAAGAAGAAATACCGACTTTGTCCTCTGGTATATATATATATATATATATATATATATATATATATATATATATATATATATCCAGTGTTGAAAGCTAAATGCTGGTTTCCTAATGTGTGAATGTAC
>JAYMFT010000027.1:308791-333770 GCA_038088735.1 Panulirus argus | reverse complement strand
ATCCTGTTTTTATCCACTAAGGTTTTATGCCATGAGCTGTAAGGCCAAAAAGGGCATGAAAGATGAGAGAGGGGTGGACTGGAGAGCTCTCTTGATTTTCGGTATTTTCTGATGTCCCACGAAATTCCCGGATCCCCTTTTGGACCCCCGGACCCAAGTACTATGTGCACCCTGCTCGTCCCTCTCAGAGACCCTGGTCCTCAGCTCGGGGTGCTCTTTGGCTTGGAGAGGTTGTCTTTCTCTGAAACAGCAGCTGAGCTTCGGAAGAAGTAAGATCAGCAGAGAGCAGACGTGATAGCTGGAGGGAAGAGCGAGAATCAGAAACGGTCGTATCAACAACGAAAGTAAGAAACGACTCAAGACAGCGTATGGAGAGACGTGCAGCAACCTTTTCTAAGCTGCATGATGAGCCAGAGGACAGCGGTACATCCAACCCTGAGGCTGGCTACAGAGTTTTGTAAAATCCTGATGGCTGATGACAGTCAGGATACGTAGTTTGAATAACGCTACTGTATTTGCAACAGAAGTAGGAGAAATAAGACTAGAGTCTGTACTTGATGTTAGGGTGCGACATGTCATAGAACGGATGACAATGTCTGGAAATGGAAAAAAAAATGCTTCAGTGCAGGAGGCATTGACATGTCTGACTAGGAATGGGAGTTAATAGGTAGGTATAAGCTAGCTGCACAGAGGATTAAGTGCAGGAGGCATTGACATGTCTGACTAGGAGTGGGAGTTAATAGGTAGGTATATGCTAGCTGTACAGAGGATTAAGAGCAAGGGTGGGATTCCAGTACTAGTACTACTCTGCCTTTTACGGGCAGAATGCCATGTATGCTAAGTGTAGGGTCCATTTTATCTAAAGTAGGCGTGCACGCTTCGATTAAGTCAGTAGCTAAGGATGTATCTGGGATTAATCAGTCTACTGTAAGCAGCTACATAACAATAACTTGGGACCAAGTAAGGAATATGATGCTGCAAGCCCTTTTTCTCGACAGAAATAGACTAGTTAGGTAATCAGTATAAAGGGAAACAGTGAGAGGGATTAAAGCTAACACGGAACGTGTAGGATAGGTTACAGAACAGGCAAGGAAAGAATAAGATAGAGAATATGACGAGCCGAGGCGACTCCCTATGGGCTATACCCTATCTGTCCAACAGACGGGTGTTGAGTGTGCATGATGTCAATGTTAAGTGGGATGCGAGTTTGGCAAGGCCTGGTGCAGAGCTCCCACAAAAGGAGGCCAAACTCAGTAACGACCGGAGCTCCTTCATAGTTGTTGGGACTTCCCATCCCCTAATCGCCTCTATCTTAGCAGGATCTGGTCCTATCCCCTACTTTGAGACTTCATACACGAGGTGTGCAACCTTCCTTGTAATAAAATGGTGCCTCACGGTTAAAAAAAAAAAAAAAGATTCTAGCCTTGCTGAACTTACCCAATATCTTAGGTTATCCAAACAAACCAATGATGCATTCCAGATTACGATGGAAGGTCTGGTACAAATGTGGTACAGAACGTAGTCCTGAGTACATCCCTTAGAGTGAGCCTTCACCTGGTGGTAGCCTGCAGCGAGACCAAACGCGAAAAGCCACTTAGGAGGACAGTCTAATCGTTCTTAGCCTTAAACTTGTAGTGTTGGAGCTTCCACAACCTTCACAGTAGCGGGCACAAACTGCGTATACTCATTTTCGGATACATTGTCTGCACTTGTGTCAATAGAAAGTTCGTAAAAATCAACCGATGTAATTACATAAACAGAAAAATTGGATTTTGATAAGTGATAAAACAATACTAACATGAATGCGTCACACGTTAGCACGCACAAGCACCGATTTTTTTTTTTTTCTCTCTTGCTTCACACCAGCATAAGACATCAAAGTGATGAGTTTTCCTTAAGCAAAAGTTTATTCATTAACCTCTTCCCTTGAGGCAGAACTTGAAAGGATGATGGCGAGCGGATTCCTCACAAGCAACCCATTACAGACGAAGACGCCGTTGCCACCCCCGTGCTCTAGCTCACGAAGCAACAGTTCCTTGAGTTTTGCACCACATAGCAACAGGTCTTCGTACTCCGCCTCAATATCCAACTAGTCTTTGAATTCTTTCTCACGGACCAACTGTTCACTGAGTGCCTCGCGAAGCAACAGGTCTTCGTAACTCTGCCTCAAGAAGCAACCAGTTTTTGAATTCTGCCTCACGAAGCAACTGTTAACTGAATTCTGCCTCATGAAACAGCAGGTCTTCGTACTCCGCCTCATGAAGCAACTGTGCATTGAGGACCTCATGAAGCAACAGGTCTTCATACTCAGCCTCACGAAGGAACCAGTCTTTGAATTCTACCTCACGAAACAACTGCTCATTGAGTTCTGCCTCACGAAGCAGCAGGTCTTCGTGCTTCACCTCTGTACGGAATTTTGCCTTCCGATGCAACACTTTACTGAGTTTTGGTTCAAAGCTTTTTGTGTCTCAGTCAACTGCAGCTTCGACGGAAAAATGAAAGGTGAGGAGGGATGCGGACTGCTTTCAATTTACTTGGCCTGCAAGGGTCAAAACAGCCAACTGACGAGCAAAACTAAAATGATTATAATGAGAATTACATATATTCCGGGACACACAAACAATCCATCTAGCAATCCGTTCCGTTCTGAGAACTCTCTTTCCTCACTGTACTCGAGGGCTGGAAGTGTCAATACTGATGGTCGAAGGGACTGGAAGAGGGGTCTTAGAGGACGGAGAATTGAGTAAATTGTTTAGAACAAACACGAGTAACTTAGTTTTTTCGAGATTTGTCTCAGTAACTTGGCGAATCTCTTAGCAAACCTTCAAGACGGTAGTTCAATTTTTTTAATTTCATCTCTTGTTCCCCTTGAAGCTCCTCGAAGTACTGGCGATTCTTCATTGTCTTCACGACGGGAATTTATTAGTTCCCACTGATTACTTTCCCTTTCTTTCAGTTTCTCATGTTCCCTTCGAACTCTTGGCGATTCTTTTCGTTTTCTTGAAGAAGTAGATTTATCCGTTCTCCTTCATTACTTTCCCTTTCTTTCTGCATGTCTTGTTCTCTTCGCAGAGAACTAAAGACAGTAGATTCTCTGTAACTTTACACCACCGAAACCAAGACAGGACTCGTAAATAACAGGTATATTCAGATGTGATGCTATAGAGGCCTAGGCTTCGGTCAGTAACTTCTTAAACGTATCTTTAGGCAAGGCATTCCATTCATCCATCACCTTTATACTATAAAAGTAATTACTCATATCTTTTGTTAATAATTATTTTGCTTAATTTCAAGTTATCTGTTTTATCCCTACATACTTCAAACTACTATTCACTGTCTACCCATGTGACTCAGCTCTCTTATTTCTGGTACTACCATCTTTGTGTAATTAGCTATTTGTATTGCATGGGAGCTATCATAATTGGTATATCTTTGTATAATTACTTATATGTATACTGTATGTGGAGGAGTTTTACATTCTTGTTACCATCTCTTGACGTTTGATTATTGTTTGTGCGTTCCTGGGAAAGAGATGCCTCATCTTTTAACCTTGTATATATGTAGCATGTCTTTATGCACACACACACACACACCTACGGGGTGTAGCATGCATGGGTTTCCTGGGATAAAATCTGCATAGGTTCGAATCCTGGTCGCGGCAGCCGATCCACAGTCCACCCAGCTGTTCATCCACTCCTTGGGGATGGCAGATAGAATGGGTACCTGACACAGGGTTGTGTGTGTGTATGTGTGTGTGTGTGTGTGTGTACATACGAGTACATACATTGCACATATATACAAGGTTTAGAGTGTAAAACTCTCTCCCCGAAACACAAAAATAGTAACCACACACACACACACACACTACTTAAAGCCACGTACTCAGTTATCGACCAGCCCAAGGGAAGGATGAACACCTAAGTTGGATGCAGGCCGACACCACGCCGAAAATTCAAACCTAATGCGGGTCCGACTCATGGGCAGTAACGCTAACCAGAGCACTAAGGAGGCTCGTGTGTGTGTGTGTGTGTGTGTGTAGTTTTGCCCTACTTTTTTCGTCAATCTTTCGATGTTTGAAGTAATGAATCCAAAAGGCTTTCATGGTCACGTACCCGATCGGAACCAAACGAAAACACAAAGACTGTCGTGATAACAGTCAACAAATAAGGAAGACAAGAGCTATTCAGTTCTTGTGACGATGCGGAAATATCACCCCAAAATACCATTACCAAGAGGTCAAGAGCATGCTGATGTAATTGCAATAAAAACAAGTCGTGGCTCCACTGACTTTCACCATCCAAATAAAACTGGCTGAAGGAATCAATATCTCTCATTTCAACATGTTTCATGTATATAATTTCGCTAATGTTCTTGGTACAGGAATGGTAATGATATTTAAGGTACTGTTAAGCTCTCTATCCAAAATGGCTCTATTATTGGAAATAAAAAAAAACTGGCAAATGACATATGTTCAGTCTTGCACATGACTGGGCAAGAATATTCATCAGACTGAACAGAGCCTATCCACCAAAATGTGACAGGTACAAATTCTGAAAGCATTTAACTACAGTGACAGGTACAAATTCTGAAAGCATTTAACTACAAAATGACATGGGGACTAAAATTTTCTAAGTAAAGAGACTCATGAAACTCAAACATTGGAAGACAAAGACATAATAGTGGACACGATTTTAGAGGGTCAAGAAGGTTCAAGTCCAAGGGATACATTTATACAAATCACCACAATTAGAACTGAATTTAAAGGTCCCATCCCATCTAAGATTTTGATAAGCTACACAAGTTAAAATGTTATGCCACATATATTCCTTGTCCTTAGGCGTTCTAAATGCTTTCATTTTGGTTAGGGACAAATATCAGGTACAGTACATCCCAGATGTACCTACTGTAATGGCTGCCACAGCAGCAAACTACCAATATCTTTTCTGTAAAGGCCAATACAAACTGCTGTCCAGTGCTTGTGCAAAACAACAAAATTTGGAGAAAACTTAAAAAACAGAAACTGCTACATTAGTACCTTTTGACAAAATTAAACAACTACTGAGGGAAAACAAACCTACTCCTTTACCAAAGAACACTCATAGAAACAGTCTAATCCCTAAGAAAAATGAAAATCCAGTTTCCACTGCAAACATATTGCAAACTGCACAATCTACCCCCCAAAAAAAAGTATACCTGAAGGTGATAACTGTCAAAAACACACTCCCAATAACCATAATCCAATATCAAACACAACCCATGTCTCCAAACCACCACACTCATCATGATCATACACACCACGGCCCCTGTACCCCCTGTATGTATATCCAATGACCATCTAGTATCAGCCTTGCCAGTGTCGCTTTCCCAAGGCACCTCCCTTCTCCCCAAGGCTTACACCTCTACCCTTTATTATTTTAATGAAGGACCTGATGACTCTTCTACCCTGTACTGCTCTCTTCCTTATCTCTCTTTCCATATCACCAAACTTACCCAAGCTAACTAACCTTCATTATTCTATTAAGGGACCTTACGACTCTTCTGCCCTGTACTGCTCTCTCCCTTATCTCTCCCTCCGTATCACCAAACTTACACAAGACAGCTCCTACATACTTTATTACTCTCACCTCTTCCAGTCTTTCTCCCCTCATATCTAAAGCACAGTGTAGTACACCTACACTTACTCACATCATAAAACACATTTACAACCTTCTACAACTTGTCTTTAATCTCAGCAAACATCACAGTATCATCTGCAAACATACTTGTCACTAGCCACCATACCTCACTGCCACACTCCTCTGCACTTCTTCCCTAGTTTTGTTTTAATTTTGCTTATCACTACATCCATATATACATTATACAGCCATGGTGACATCACACAGCTCTGCCTCATACCTACATGTATATGAAAACTTTCACTCAACTCTCCATCCACTCTTACACATATAAAAGGCTTTCACACCTTCCAACAGTTGTCCCTCTACCCCATATATTCTAAATACATCCCATAAAACATTCCAATTGACTCTATCATACACTTTCTCCAGATCCATAAAAGCTGCATACAACTTCTTACCTTATGTTAAATAATTTTCCCTGGTCATCTTTACCACAAAAATCTGATCCACACATTCCCTACCTTCCCCAAAAAAACCTTGCTTTTCACTTATTCTGCATTAAGTCACTTCCATCACTCTATCAATCAACATTCTTGCACACACTTTCCCTGATATACTTAACAGACTTATTCCCCTATAACTGCTACATACATCCGTAGCAAACTTTCCTTGAAATATAGGAACAATAATAGCTTTCACCCAATCCTCAGGTACAATCATGTATTTCCATGCTAAACTACATATAAGATACATCCTCCCTATCACAATGTCTCCTCCATACTTCAACATTTCAGCCATAACCCCATCCACTCCAGTTGCCTTTCCAACCTTCAGCCTAATTATTGCCATTCTTACCCCCCTTTTTGCTACAGGCTCTTGCACTTGTATCCTCTTCCTTCCGTCCTCCATACCCATGCATGTAACAACTGCTGCCTCCCCTTATCCCACATTCATCAGTTCTTCAAAATACTCTTTCCATCTTCCTTTCACTTCCTCCTGATTCAGCAATTCATCTTCCTTACTTCTCACATTAATATTCCCACTCTTACATCCACCTCTTTCCTTTTCCATATACTTCCAGTATAGTTTCTCATTATCTCAAAACTTTTCACTTTAGTTTCTCATTATCTCAAAACGTTTCACTTAACTTTCTTCCAAAATCTTCATCTAATCTTTTTTAACTTTTCTCTACCAGCTTCTTAACATTCTGCTTATGTATTTTATTCTCTTCCCTCCTCCTCCTTCTCCTCTGCTGAACTTCCACTGGTACATTCCTGTCGAGCAATCTACCATTTGCCTTTTTCTTCTCTTCCACAGCATTTCTAATCTCTTCTGCCCACCATGCATTGCCCTTCTTATTCCTACATTTCACAACCTTGTACCCAACTACTAATTCTACAACCTTTAATAGTATTTCTCTGAACACCTCATTCACACATGACTGCACCCCTACATTCACTGCACTTCCATCTAAGCATTCAGTCACCTTCCTTTCATACTCTTCCCTGCATTTTTTCTGATTCAATTCTCACTTACCAACACTTTAACCTCTCCATTCTTCCTCATTACATAATTCCATTTCTCCCTGATTCTCATGCCCACAAGAACTGCAAAATGGATTGAGTTATACCTCAAGGTCTCCATATCCTTATAAGCTCCAATACATATCAAGGGCTGAATTACATCAATAACTGTTACAACATTAATGACCAAATTTGGGAGAGAGTTCCAACCATCTATCATCCTTTTGATTAAAGAGGTTCTGTAAAAGCTTCAATCAGGTGAACTCTCTCTCTTCTCTCTGAAAGTGGCAGTAGTTTCAGGCAAAAGAGTTTCTCATCATAGCATCACTGCTTCAGGCTAAGACCAAGCTTGGTGGCATTTGCCTGCACTCTTTCCAAACAATGAATGTCTTTGGTATTATACTGGTTCCGTGTCTGCACATAGGACTATTTGCATGGTTTAATATAGGTCTGATAAAGAGTTATGAATTATTCACATCTTTGTTTTTTCATACTCATCTGCCATTTCTTACATCACCGAAGTTATGCAAGGAACAGGCAAAGAAAGGCCACATTTGCTTACATCCATTCTCTGGCTATTATGTGCAATGCACTATAACCACAACCCCCTAATCACAATTAGGCTCCACAGAAATTTCCATGGTTTCCCCTGGTCACTTCATATGTCCTGGTTCAGTCTATTAACAGCATGTCAATCCTTGTATACCACGTTGTTCCAATTCACTATATCGCATGCACTCCTTCATCACTTGAACATTTTTCACTCCATCTATCCATCTTGTATGGTCTTCCCTTTCTCCTTTTCCCCTCCACATCTGAAACATATATCTTCTTTGTCAGTCTCTCCTCACTCATTCTCTCCATTTGTATACAAACCATTTCAACACACCTTCAGCTATCTCAACTGCACTCTTCTTATTACCACCCCTCTCTCGTACCATCTAATTACTTAATAGATCAAACCACCTCACACCACATGTTAGCCTCAAACATTTCATTTCCAACACATCCACCCTTCTCTGCACTGCCTGGATTCTTGACCTCTGTGACTCATTCCATGTCCATGTTTTGGCTGCATAGGTCAGGGTTGGGAGCACTATGCTGTCCCTTAATC
Source organism: Panulirus argus (assembly GCA_038088735.1). NCBI lineage: Eukaryota > Metazoa > Arthropoda > Malacostraca > Decapoda > Palinuridae > Panulirus > Panulirus argus. Next base: position 325,515 of record JAYMFT010000027.1, on the reverse strand, counting down.
CTCTGTTTACTTCCATGCTTACACCTCTACCCTTCATTATTCTGTTAAGGGACCCAATGACACTTCTACCCTGTACTGCTCTCTCCCTTATCTCTCCTTCCATATCACCCATATCACCAAACTTACCCAAGATAGCTCCTAAAAACTTAAAATTCTCTCACCTCTTCCAGTCTTTCTCTCCTCTTATCCAAAGCACAGTGTAGTACTCCAGCACTTACATACATCATAAAACACACTTACAAACTTCTGAAGCTCCTCTTCACTCTCAGCAAACAACACAGTACCCAAAAATATGGGATCGAATCAAGCCCAGATTACCTATGAAGGCAACTTATTAAACTTGTTTCCTTTAAGGTCTTACTAGTTTCATTAATATCATGTAAAACACATTTAAATGAATTACTATATGCTATCACAAACAAGTACAAAAATTACTATATGCTATCACAAACAAGTACAAATAACACAACACTTTCTTGATATTAAGAAAAACACATTGCATACCATTCATCTATTAAGCACTGACTGGTTGATGTCACACCCCATGTGTTGCTTCAGAGCAATTCCTCATTTTGGCAATCTAGGAAAAGTTCTCTCCTCTACAAGAATAAATGAGTTTTTTCTAACTTTTTTTAAATCCACGCTCCAGTTTCCCTCTTGCCACAGTGGAATGGTAATGGAGAGGTTACAGAGGAGGGAAAGAGAAAAGAAAGGAAATATTATGGTCATTCCTCATGAGGTTGGTCTCAACACAAAATTACTGAAGGCAACAGCCATTCACATACCATGGGTCTGGGCTTAAATGACTGGGACACAAGATGTTTAAGAATGTTTACATGATTTTTTTTGCCTCCAAACAATATTTTGACCATAGAATCTTACTGAGCAAGAAAAATTTGTCATACTAACAAACTCTACTTTCCGGACAAAAATTACAATACATGCAGGAAATCATTTTTGTATAACTGAATAATATCTTAAACATATACTCCTTTAAAGGCTTAATTATGGGATTTAATAAGTCCAAAAGACAATTGGACACAGCAGTCTTATTCATCATGAAACAGATTACCTAAAGTGATGTGTTAACCAAAAAACCTAGTGCTGGCCTTATTTTAAATCAAGTACCTTTTTTCATTCAAAACTGGATTATAACAATGAATGGCTTCTATATATTATCAACAATTTTTTTTAATTTTCTTTGGTACATAGATCTGCTTTGAAACATCAGTATGTCATATTTTCATACTAAGTAAGACTGAGTGGTCTAAATTTTTTTTAAGCTTGAGAAGAGCTGTAATTAAACTTTGAAATGATTACATGTTTTAAGATGTTTTATTATTATTCATTTCAGTATTATTTGCCATTCTGGAGTATCTTTCATAATCATGATTTGAAAAGATCGCACTCTTAAAATAGTCCTTGATTATTCTCTTCATAATCATTCCCTATTTGTTAGCCTAAGGAGGTATTCTAAAGTATCACACATTAATTTCTTTATATTCTAAATCTGATAAAAGTATTTTAACATCAAGAATGTCCTGAACTATTACCATACCAGTGTTTTTATATTTTCATTCAGAATATGGATTTGCTTTGAAATTTTTGAATGTGAAATTATTTGTTGAATAAGGTTCTGGGTTCGGAAAATTATTTTCTGGCCAAGTCCTGTAATTTAGCTTTTGAAATGATGATGTAGTTAAAATGTTTCATGAATGTTTGCTTTGTAATTATTCACTATCTGTATGCCTAAGGAAGCATTATAAAATATAATACATTATTATTCTAAGTATAGTGGCCATTCATCGTTAAAATCCAGTTTTGACTGCAAAAGGTTTTTGGTCTGAAAAATACCCTGCACTATTTTCTTAGGTAAATAGCTTTACTTTAACAAATCAATATAGATCTTATTTGTAGTGGTAATGGCATCACAGGGTCAATATGTCTCTGTGGGCTCATTAAGTCCCATAATAAAGCTTTGAAATGACTACAGGATACTTCATGAACCTTTGTATCACAATTATTTTCCATTTGTTGGAAAAAGGAAACATTACAGCATATCTTTCATTATCATTATAACAATTATAGAAGCCTTTTAAACTGGAGAAATACCATGAATGATTACCTGCTTTTTTTAATTTTTTCTCCAGAAAATAAGGTTCCTCAGTATAGGTCAATAAGACTCTTGGGACAAAATAGTGTTAAGCACTTAAAATGTTCCATAAAGATTCTAAAACATCCTGTGTCCCAGCCCTTTAAGCTTGGTCCTATGGTGTGTGTTTGGTTGTTGACTTCCAGACCTCTGTGTGGAAACTAACCACATCAAGACTGATCGTTATGTTTCTTCTTTCACATCAAACAGTGAAGCTGTGGTGTTCTTTCTTTTTTCTCTCCCTCTTCCTATATCCTCTCCACCACCATGCCCCTGTGGCTAAGGGGAACAATGAGTTAGTCCAGATAGACAAAAAACAAAACTTTTCATAGATTGTGAAAATGAAGAATTGCCTCTGAATACCATTACATGGGGTGTAACATCCGCCAGTCGTGTTGATAAATGTATAGTGTGCAACTGAGTTCTTTACATCAATAAGTGTTGTTCATGCAAATACGTTTTCAAGAAATTTTGACTGGAAAACACCTTGTAAATTTTACTGGAGTTTACTTCCCTGCTGCAGCAGTATAATGCTGTACTCCTCCCTATGATTCCTAGAAGATAATTAAGCCCTTAAGCTCTTAATTTTCTTTCATAAAGATGAGGCTTGAAGATTTTGGCACCTTTCTATCACCCTACCAATGAAACTAGTTCGATCTTAAAGTTTTACAATTTGCCTTAATAGGTACTTTGGGCTCAATTCGATCAATGCCATGCAAATTTCAGCGGCCTATAATCTGCATGTGCACCCCTTCCATGTGGTTTCATATAATCTCAGGGAATAGTCACACTACTTTGTAGGCAGTTGCATGTTCATTTTTTAACAGAGGTGTTGGGAGTGTTCCAAACCACTAATTTACTTGATGTGTAAAACTCTTTGCATACTTATCCTGTACTTTTTAGCTTATTATTTGCTATTGGAGGTTTCCTGCCACATGGGTGTTGGGACATCATCTTGGTCTAAGATTTAAGTCCAGTTTTTTAATCAGTAGTCTAATGGAAAGATTTCCCTTTTTTGCAATTCTTTTTTCATTGGGTCATAATAAAAAGCCTTAGCCTACAGAGATATACTATCAATAAATAAGCAGACACATTGCATTAAGTATATAAATATTATTATTTTTTCTTATTATACTAGATCGCTGTTTCCCGCGTTAGCGAGGAGCACCAGGAAAAAGATGAAGAAAAAGACCCATCCACTCATATACATATACATAAGAATGGATGGGTCTTTCTTCGTCTGTTCCCTGGCGCTACCTTGCTAACGCGGGAAACCGACCAAGTATAAAAAAAAAAGATGTTTCATTTTTTTATTTTTGATATACAAATACTAAGAATAGACAAAATCAATACCCACAGGAAACTGTTAGGAGGGCACAAGATGGGGTCCACAGTGAAAGGGATGAGTATCACGATAACAAATATCTCGGGAGCTGTAATTACTCCCATCCATATTTTCTTATTTTTTCACTCAAGATTGCAGTGATTATGGCATGTTTTTTGTCCATGACATGCCAGCTGAAGCTTGTCCCGGGAGTGTGGTTTTTGATGGGTGGATGTCTGGCATGTTGGAGTTTGAGTTGGGAGGCCAGATGTTCTTGGCTTTTCGGGTTATTTCATTGTGCATATGTATATGTGTGTGTGTCCGAGACGGCGGCAGCTTCTAAAATGGTATGTGTAGAGGGGGAAGGGGGTGCTCCCTGGAGCGAAAACCAGTGATCAAACAAAATGGGGGGCTGAACCCCCTGCTTTTCAAAGTAGGGGGCTTCAACCCCCGAGCCGCCGGCACTGTGTGTGTTATATTAGCTGGGTGGAGGGATTTTTAAGTTGAAGGTACTAATGTGTGAAGAAGGGGTAAGCTTTTCTATTTCTACTTGTGGGTTGATGATTAGTTACAGAGTGGTTTGGTTGGGAGGGGTCTAGCGTTGATGCTGAGAATCGAGTGCCATGCATGATGAGTTGGGAGTGTTTCGGGATGATCTTCGTTTCATTGTGCAAGTGTTGAGTATTTGTTTATGTTCTATGCAGCAAATTATTGTTGTAGTGCACTATTTTGTTTGGAATGCAGCTCGTTATATTTGCTTTTAAGAGGGCGGAAGACCAGGCAGGTGAGGCATAGTTTAAGGTGGAGCAGATGATATTTGTATGAAATGTAGAGGGATTCTATTTCAAGTCAATATTTGGTGCCAGTTAGTGCTCTGAGGGCATCTAGTTTTTTTTTTATGTTTTGGCTGTCGAAAGTGAATGCTACGCGCGTTGTACGCGATGCCTTGAATGATTGGTGTTTTCCTCAGAGGGATAGACTGTCCACTGAAGAAGCCTAGAGGGTGTGGTCTAGACTTGTTTTTGTTTGGGGTTAAGAGTGACTTGAAAACTTCACTGGAGATGCAGATATTGTGCTCTGGGTGAACCACTGTTCCGAATGTGTACTGTAGTGCTGCATCGCTGCATCTTTGAATAAGTTCTTGAATAGAAGTGCCAATTTTTAAGTCTAATATTTTAGTTTTTCTCTTATAGAATCTTTTTTGCTGCTGCAAGGAATGATGTACGAGTATGAAATTTTGTTTTCCTTCTTTTTAAAGCAATCTTTCGATATAATTCAACTCGTTCATGGTAGTGTCACGAGGTATAGAACAAATGTGGTTATATTTATTAATGTGCACTTTTAACATTTAAAGACTGCTTTGTGAAGATCTTAATACTATTCCGTATTCGCTGGAAAAACACAGTATTCCACTTAGCCATGTTCTTTAGTTTAGTTGTCAATATTCAGCAAGTTTAGATGTCAAATGAGTTATAAGAATCATTCCCTGTGCAAGGGACAGCTCATATGCATTAATTCGGGCGCAAATCTCCGATTGTCAGATTCAAACATTTAGAGGTATGGCGGCACTCACTGGAGAGCTTAAGTAGTAAAGAACAGGCATTTCTACACTTTACAGGTCAAGTTATCTTGTTTTATTACAGCAGCATTAGCTTCGTATATCGACATACGAATCAAATAGAGCTCTACAGAATGAATGTTTTTGTCAACCGTCTACAGGACGGTCACTTTTTTATTTAAAATGACGCCGAGACCTCGATGACGTACCTCCTTATCAATTATTATTAGCAAATTGTGTCCAAAATTGTTACGAATACAAGACTTAGACTGTTCAATTTTGATTTTGTGTGTTTTTACCTTTCCTTCATAGCCCTGTCCATTTTAAGAAAGCTTATACAAGCGCTTTACCTAAAAACCAACCCCTGTATCGTCTCTTCACATTGTAACCATGCATTCCTGAATATTTCGTTGACTTCTTTTAAGTAGAAAGGTGGCGCCTGTAAACTAGAAGATTACTTTTCTCTGATGTTGCTAGTGTGGTGTCTGAGTACGGTGATAAGATTGTGACGTCGTCTTCATATGAAAAGACCTTCATGTTGTTTGCCTGAGGTAGGGGTAAGCTGTGTTGGAGGAGAGTTGGAGAAACAGCAGCTCCTTGCAGAACTTCACTGCAGTGTGTAAATGCGTAAAGGTGAAGCCATTATGAGTGCGTGACGGCCGATTATGAAGTTGGCTAACCCAACTCCATCACTTACCTGTACGTGGCAGGTACTAGAAGATAACAAATGATGAGGGCGATCATTTAATTTTCATTTTTACTTCGAACATTAAAACGCACGATCCTTAATCGGTGGCTGTAACTCGCCTACTAATGACCGAAACTCTGGAAGGTGACAATGTTCCAAGGGGAAAGTCTGTCGTCAAAATTCCCATTTTCTCTGGAGATTTTTTGTAATAGAAAATATGTTATAGGTATAATTAAACTGATTATAGGTATTCTAAGTATTGTCCAAATCAGAATATATTTCATTATATTTCTTCTAGTAGTAGTGTGAATTTCACTGTCGGTCAGCAAGCAGACTTATAGTCTGAAAAGTTTAATGTACATCAGATGCGCAGTTTCTTGTTGTACCATTCCTATATAACGACCAACGTGGCAAGGGCAAAACCTGCCTTGGTTTAGGCCATCTCGGGTGAAGAAGTAAAGATAAACAATGAAATTAATTTGGGCTGCGCAGGTGTTTGTAGATTTAACTCTTCAGGTGCAAAACGTTATATGAAGAGGGAAAGACAAAAGTAAGAAAAGATTTCCGCAACTGAGCTGTTCGAGGAAAAAAAAAAAAAAAAAAGAGAGAGGCGTCAATAACAGCCAATCATCGAGTGGCCGGTCTTCAAGCAGAAACTAGGAAATAGCAGCCAAACGTGGGCCTTGAAAGTACTGGACACATGTAGCAGACTGCTCACAAGAACAATGGCCAAAATAACATCAATAGAATGTTGAGTAAGCAGCAAAATTACGGCATACAGAAGGGGCGGATTGGAGAGAGGTGATGCTCGGAAAACTAATAAGACGTAAAGCTTTTCTGATTTCGGTCTAGTTGATTAATAGACGATGATACACGTATCATTTACCTATTTTTTGTTGCGAGTTAAAACTAGCTTTGTTCATGTTCACTTTTTTTTTTATAGATTTGATGTTATATGACAGTATACAAAATAGACAAATATCATGTCATCCATACTAACCCTACCATCACATGATTATCCAGAATCTTACCCTACGCTGCTAACCATATCCCGAGTTGGTTTTAAGTTCCTGTCACAACCTTGCATTCTCACAACTCGAGACAGCTCAATGAGAAAACTGATGAGTGGTAGGTGGAGGGAGTTTCCTTTCTTTTCCATTAAATTTAGTTTGAAAATAACCTTCCTGCACCAGCATTTCCTGTTGATAGGGGTAACACCTGTAAGGCAAATTCTGAAAAGGCCAGTAAACGGCTTGATCCCTCATTATCTAATTTCTTATGAAATTCTGTTACCCCCAAATATCTTCACTCGTAACAAAGATGTATGTATATATTCTTGATATATGCAGATACAGTTTCCACCAAGTCATATATATAATGAGGGCATACCATCCTTGACCCAATATTTAAACCCTTTTTCGGTAACAAGGAGCATTATCCACCATAAGGTCGAAGAGATCAGAATGGTGTTTGCCGATGTATTTTTTGCTTGTAAAGGAATACCCATGGTCGCTCAAATAACACCTAATTAAGTGAATGATAGATTGATCAAATGGCACCTTTCTATGACTATAAAATATATGTTAACTGATCAAGAAAATAATAAAAGCACCTATGTGTGACTTTAACATTTTAACTATTCGTATCAAAAAGGTCATAATTAAAAAGTGAGGAATTATTCCGCATTGACGTGGAACGAGGTACTTGAATGTTATTCTTGGCTCATTATTCAATTTTTAAAGTATCATTTGACATAATTAGTAGTCCCCTACATTATACGTCAACTGACTTGCACTGTTTCAGGGTTAACAGCAACTTTGCAAATTTTAGAAAAAAAAAGTACAAAGTACGACCTTAATTTTCATTTCCTGTATTTTTCCTGTGGCTCTTACCGGTATTTAATGATTAACCGATGTTCCAATAACTTTGTACAATGTCTAGCATTCCAGGTATACGTTACTTCTTGAAAATGTCCGTTGCCTAGATTCGTTTCTGTGTCGAATATTTTGTTGGAAGCGATTCCAGGCATGCAGATTTTGTCTGAAGTCTCACATACTTTTTCTGGGCATGACTTTTTTTCATTGCTATGGTCTTCACGCCATATAGATGGGGTCACACCAATTAAAACATTGTAACGTGTTAATGTCTTTGTGATCATCAAATGTTTTGAGTCACGTTCATACGAACGGAACAGTGTTAGGACCGCTACACATGCTCTGTTTTTTGTTCCGGTTTAACTGCACACTTAAACTGAAGCAAAAAACTGAGTGTGTGTAGCGGGCCTCAGGAACATTTGAAAACATTCCGGCCAAAAATGGTTACCGATGTTTGCAACCACGTGGAACACTGGAATATCTTCAACATAAACTTAGGAACACTGTTGTCAACTGTTTAGACCAAAGATGAGTAGTGTTACCTACCTCAACCTTATTAACGGGAGAGAGTTGCATATTTCCAACACCATTCCTGCTTACAATGTGCCTACATGTTCGCGAATGCGTCACAACATTCCTGATAATGATGGCCACGCATGTTACCGCCATTGTTCCAATGGATCCACAGCATCGTAATTTTACTAACTTTCTCGGTAACTTTTGTAAAACCCACACACACTGTCAGTCTACACAAGCGGTTGTGTAACGAGCCTTCCCGTTGTTTGACCCACATCGGTTCCAATACTCGGCATGGCAATTGGTCTACACCCAATCCATGCAATCCATGTTCATCCTTTCCTCTGGTTGGTCGATAGATAAATACTAACTTAGGTTGGTGTGGTTCCACCTTAAGGACTGACAAGAAGGGGCATTCGTGATGCCATGTAATGTCTTTCTCCAAAAAGACCCTTAATAATGGGGGGAATTGTTTGAAATTCCCTATGAACTTGGATGACTTCAGCCTCATTTTGTTGAAAAGTTAATCTACCACCAAGCTCAATTTTGGAGGAAATTTTGCATTAAATTGTAAAATTAATGTTGCTTTTGACTAGGAACCATACTTTTTTTTTTCCTTTTTGACATTCAGAAGTTTCATATCAGTATCTGCAATACCTTGTTAAATTTTTAAATCTTTCAAGTATCTACAGTAAATGTAACCATGGAACGTCTTTACCTCCTCCTACTTCTGTTCTTCCATTTAATTGCAGGGTTGCTGACAATTTTGTGCTACATAGGCTTAATGTCATTTCCATGCATGAAAACTGTTGGCACTTTCAGTTAATCGTCTTTCATAATATAGTTGCCTCATAGGTCATCTTCGTTATCACATTTTACTTGTGTCCACGCCTTGATCATCTACCCAAATATCTCATGTTATATGGTTAAACAGTTTGAATGTGGTTATGTCATTACAAATTTATATTATTTCTAGATAATACTTTCGTGCTTGTAATTGATATTTATTGGTTCAATACAAAGATTTTGCCATTATATGGTTTTCTTTACAAAGAAGGGTACTTAGATGAACATGAACTTGCAAAGTATATTATGGCCTGGCATATATAGCACAATGATGCACTCTTCATTCTTGACATAACATCCCAGTAAAATGAATATCATCATTAAATGATGATGCTGTTTATCACTGAACTGCTTTGAACATCATATAAAAGAGCAAGTCTCACATTTAAAGTACTTTTTTTTACTCTGAAGCTTAAAACCCATGTACATCAATACAGATCCACCTCAACATGCTCAACAATTAATTCTGTGCAACAGTACTACACCCCTCCCATGCAAACCACTGTATAACTAATCACCAACCCCAAAGTGGAAAATAAATCATACCCATGCCTCACACTTCAGTAACCTCTATTCACAGATCCCCCCACCCAAACAAATATGTCATGAAAATTTATGCACATTGAAATAACCCTAAAACCACTACAAAGCCAAACTTTTAACTCGTTCTTAAACTCCATTCTACTAAATATAAAACCCATCTAAAACCACTTTCCCCAGACAACAGGAGTTACACACTCTTACCTATGTCCTGGACATCATCCATCAGTAAAATGATACAAACACAGTTTCAACATATTCCAGATCCCTACATACCCATGATTCAATTACCGTAAAGAACTGAGCACTTGCTATTCAATTGCCCTGCACACACCAGCACATACATCACCACACTTTTATGACCTGTGGTCCCGACCAGTGGACATGGCCAACTTCTTGAGCTTTGCAACATCCTCATGAGGCTAAAAGATACTCTTGTGGCAGGAAGAAATTATCATTCGAACTTGCATAAATTTGTACCGATGAGTTACTTTTTTTCTTAAAGGGAATCTTGTTTTCAGTGCAAAGGTACAAAGTTCCTTAGAGTTTCTTTCCATCATGTATGAGCCAAAGTGGTTAAGTTAGAATCTAAAATTAAATGTATAGTCGTTACAGTGCATTAAATAGTTGTGTTCAAAATTATGTCATGTTTTTCACTTAAGTTTGAACAGTGAACTTACCTTCAAATGTTGGAAAATATCTTTCCCAGATGAGTGGCATCAGTGTTCAGTCCTTTTATATCTTGGTAGAACACTGCACATATTACAAATGTCCTATATTTTATCCCACATTACTTAATACTTCCCATTAGTATTATGCTATATGTAGTTGAAAAGGGCCAGTTCATTCCGAGTCCTTTGCAATTCCAAGTGACTTGGTTCTGAAGCATGCCCAATCAAAGAACTCTTTGCTCGATAACCACAGGTATTGCTCTAACAGGGAGATCAACTAAGATGCATAACACTGAAAAATTATGCTGCTTGATGCCGAGTCATAGCTATGGAGCATTCACCTTTTCTATACACAATACCTTTCATTTCAAATTCATTTGTGTCCTTTTTTGTTTGCTTATAAGTGAGCAAAGTTATATCATGATAATCAGTGTATCCAAAGCAGCTGTCTATATCCAACTTTTCATTGTCATATTTAACTTCAAATACAAATATAGCCAGCTTTGCATTAACGTACCAATTACAATAGTTTCTTTTGCTGCCAGTTTACTTCTTTATTGATTAATACATCATCAAATGGCTGCAGCTCAATATTCAATTAAAAATCAAGGAAACCCAAATAAAAAAAAAACATGTGGTTAACCTGAAATTGTTTATTACTTGAACCAGTAGAGAGGAGAAGCAGTGGCTGGTACCCAAATGTGGTTGTTGTGAAGTAGTTGTGGTGGTGGATTGTGGTAATTGTGGTAGTGATGGTGGTGGCATGGCCTGGATCTGGTAGCTAAGCTCAGTTTCAGGCAGACTGATTGGTTATGGTAGAGGCATGATGTGGCAGGATGCCTCTTCAGGCTGGCCCAAGACTGAAGTGGTGACTTGGCTGAGGTGAGCCCCCCTTCAACAACAGCAACGGTGCGAGGCACACGGTGGGAGGTGCAGAGGAGGCGGGATTGATTCTTTGTACACTGATGTGGGGCACCGCTGGGTTAGGGGGACTCTCAGACTGGGCAGATGAGCCAAACCTGTTGTACTGAGGCACCCTCCAATACAGAGCCAGTAGTGATTCTGAGAGATGTAGCTAGCTGATTAAAACACTGATCATCTCTGGGAGCATTCGACTATAGGATCTGAGGAGTTTGGGGAGGTTGGAGAGAAGTCACAGAGGCACCTTGGAGAAGGAGGGGTTATGTGCGCCTGTTTGGAGGCATAAGGCCCCATTGGCCCAAGTTACATTCACTCACCTGACTGCCATCATCCAATGTTGCATAACAACTGGCTAATGAACAACAGCCTGGATTATATGGCTCAAAGGCAATAGAAATATAACTTAAAAAGTCACTCACTCAAACTCTCCTATTTGGTTTCAAGAACACAAGAACTGTCCAAGTGAAAGCAATGAACTCACTTCAAGGCATAGTAGTATTTCACATCCAATAATGATTTGAATGGTCATTAATAATAATAATAATAATAATAATAATAATAATAATAATAATCTTGTATCTTGTAGCCAAATAGGAGTGCCTGATATCTGATACCCTTTGGGGGCCATATGGGTAAACCTTGGAACAATGGAATCCTCAGCATGGCATAGGCATTAGTGGTGGAGTGGAGGTCTGGCATGGACAATCATAGCTCTCATTATATATATTACAGGAATCCTAGTCACACCTTCACCCACACCACCTGTGCCTGTCTCCCGCAGCAGAAGGTGTCACAACAGTAGCCGTAAGTAGGCTGACTGCCACTTTTAATACATTACAGCTGAAATGATGACACCTTCCCTATACTAGCGAGTGGAAAGAAAATCATGAAAGAAAAAAGGTCTTTTCCTCTGAAAAGACAAGGGTAAGAACAAAATAGCAAGAGAAATAAAAAGGGCTGGAAATGGAATTTAAACTTAATGAGAAGGAGCTAAAGAAGAAAGAAGGGTCAGAAGTTAAGTAAAGATAAACAAGTCTAATTGTGGAAAAACAAGGAAGTGCTAAACAGCAGTTCTATAATATGATGCATGATCCCTAGCCCTAGGTCAAACCAAGAAATACAAAAGATCCTTTCTTTCCACCCGCAAGTCTTCAAGTGCTGCACAACTAATTCCATGAAGTGAACCATGATGGGTAAGAAGTCCTCATACATAATCTAAACATAACAGCTAAACAAACTTGAAGAGTACTATGAAAGGAGCCCTTTGCCTGAATACTTGTAAAAACATAAAAAAATATGTCATTTTGGTTATAAAGGTCAGTCAAATTGAAAGTGTTTTACAGCGTGAAAGTGAATGTGGGGGTTGTACTTTTGGAACTCCCAGACCAGAAAAATTTTCCATCCTACCATAGTTTTCTACAAGCATCCAGACAGAGGGGCCCGAAACCTGTCATCTGAAAGGTTATCCAGTGAGGAAACTGTTACATACACTAGCGCAAACCAAGTGCTGTTTATAATCAGACGACAAATGTGGTACCACTGGCAATTTTGAATGCGAGATAGTAATTCAATGACTCCAATTTCTGTTGCATGAAGTAAATGAATCTTACCGATGCAGTAGTCAAGTATCATAATAACCAATCATATCATATACAGTCCAGTGGGAATACAGGCAGAATAAAATTTTTCCATAATCATAATCAAACAGAGCGTCTACATGGAACGCACCTAAAACCAACATGTATCTGCAGAGGCTTTGGCCTGTACTCTCTAAACATTACTTAAAACCAGCTAGGCAGAAGAAAATAGTAAACCAATTAGATAACAATATTTATACTTAACACAGCCAATCACATTTCAAAGCCAGTCCTTACAAGAACCTTTAGCTGGTTTAAAGTCATGTTTTAGAATTGTGGCCTCGTTGCCCTACACTGAAGGCACAGAAGGGGAAAGGGCAGGGTATAAGTTACTTAAAACAAGCCAGTTGTGGTTTTGAAAATCCCAAATTCTTAATGGCTGCTATGGGGCTATGGTACACCAACAGGTGCAACTCCCTAAACTAATTGGTCATTGAGAAGCAGATGAGAGCTCTGAATGGCATGTTGTTACTAACACACATGCAGTAATCAAGAATGTTGGGAACACCAGTGAACCCACAAATAAGCTAGCCAATATCACATTTGAAAGTTCCCTTTACTATACCCTTAACACTTCCATTCTTTGTAATGGGGGCAATCAGCAGCAGGTCTCAGCCCTACAGCATCCTAGCAAGTCCTCAGTAGTAAATTGAAAATGAAAATTAGGTACAGCAATAGCCAATAACACTCATGCAACACCCAAGAGACTGTCACACAGAACGGATATGCAACATGATCAGCTAATTACAATCATTTGGTTTACAATTACTTGAACATCTCTTTATGAAGAAAAATTATCCAAATTCATGCAAATTTTACAAAAAAATTCATGTACTGATCATGCCCCATACTTACAAAGGCAAACACTGCAACCATTCCCCTTAGTACAATGCAAAATTGATTAGTATCTCTTGGTGCTTTCATCAACATTAAATAAAAATAAGAGAGGTTTACACAGGATAACACAAACAGTAAGAAAGGATCTTACATAAAGTTCCAAAGGAGGAATTGCTGAGGTGCTGCAAGGCGAGGGTTGGCATAGGAGTGAGGTAGCACAGGTGGGGTGGAGGTGGGGTGTGTGCCCCGTGCAACCACCCCACAGTCACAGATGCAGCACATGGCACACCTGTGCTGCATCAAACAGCTTCTAGAGTCACCTGAGTGAAGTATTTCAATGTTCATGGTACTACAAAATCAGTGGGCATTTCATCTAGAGTATACATCATTTCCTGTTTTGCATACATTGTTTTGTTTTGTGAGTTCGGAATTTTGATCCCCTGTAATAATTTCTTCAAACTTCCTTGTCGAACTGTGGTATGGTGTCCACCTTTATGGAGTAGCGGAAATGTTGTGACTTGAAAACGTGCCAAGTCCCCAATGAGTCAGCCTAGGATCTACTGACCTGAAGAGAGGTGGTATGTGGAGAGTGCTGACAAGGCTTTTTTTTTTTTTATATAGCATTTTCCATGCTAGATTATAATATTTTCCTTCATTAAAAAAAATTTAACAAAAAATTGCTCCAACAATGTATCAAAAATAAACTTTGCTATAACTTTGCGTACAAAAAAGACCATATTATAACAATGGTCCATTATATTCCACAAACTTTTGTACTAGTTAACTAAACAGCGGAGCCCTGATATCAACAGTGCCCACACTAACTAGACGAGCAGACAACACCACTTCAACACGAGCCACTAGGCTAAACGATGCCTGGTGTCTGATGACTCGTCTTCGCTGGCCACGAAATTGACTGGTGTGGCCAACAAGTGTACACAGGGGGTCAGAACTCAACACAGGAGCCTCAGGTGCATTTACGTATGCACACACATGCCTACGTGCACACAATTGTGCACAAGCGGCTTGGGTACTATACAACACAATGCTCTCACAGTTACTTGATGCACCTTTGTCACAACTCATGTCTGGGGCCCAGGATGGGTGACAACCAAGGCAAGTGCACATCACACTCATTGTATAACGACAAAGGTATTACCTGAATATCTCATTAAAGGCAATCACTAGAAGCATGTCACATCTGCTGTAAACAAAATCATATTCTATGATAAACAAAACAAGACCCTACATATACATCAACGCAAATCAATCCAACAGCTACAATGCAAATCTTCTACTTCAGACAATCCCCCTGAGATCTGTGATGCATTAGTCAAGCTCAGGTCAGCCAGCCTGGGCCCCAGAGGCAAAACAATCAAGCAAGCGAGGTCAAGTGAGGGAAGCCGCCGACACACACAGTCAGTCCTAAGCTCCAATATCTCCGTCTCTTTGGTATGTCGCTTGGGGCGTGGTGCTGGCATGAGGGCAGGACTTGGTTACGATGTCATCTCTTTAGCTATGACCTCACTGCATCCGTGAAGTCATGGGCCCCCGGCTAAGACGCCCACTACTGGGGGCTGTTGACATTTGAATGATAGCTCTGATGCGGCGCTGGGCTGACTGTTGATCAGAAATGAGAAAACATAAGTAACAAGTGATTTTGAAAGCAAATTAAAATACATAATTCTTAACTAAATCCAAGGTATCCTAAAATGACAGCTATCTTTCTTTTTCACATATACTCAATTTGACTACCTTAGGGAGGCAGCAGCATCAGGAACATCTTAAAGCTTTACAGGAAAAATTCTTGCTTGGCTCTTCCTGTTCTTTCCTTTAGAAAACGAAGACAGGTTGAAAGGATGTCCATCCCCAACTTCCATCCCTCATAGCCTGTCTTTCTACACATTTCTCAATGTTCTTACAACTTTTGCCTCCTTACCCACCTCCACTTCCATGATTCCATTCATGGCCATGTTTTCTCTGTTCAAACTCACATCCTGATTAAGCTTTCCCTCTGCACTGCTAAACCAAATAACCTTGCTTTTACTCACTCTTATACTCAACTTTCTCATATTACACACTTCCCGAAACTCAGACACCAACTTCTGCGGTTTCTCGCTCAAATCTGTCACCTATGCTGTGTACTATAGTAAGCAAACAACTCGCTCACTTTCCAGGCCCCCCCCCTCACCCTCAAAAGATCGCAGACCCACACATCTTCCTAAGATTCTTGCATTTACTTCTCTCACTACCCTATCCATAAACAAATTAAACAGCTATGGTGACATTACACACCCATACTGCAGACCCAACTCCATCTGCAACCACTCACCCCCCATTGTACCTACCTGCTTGCACACATGCCTTACTCTGTGGATGAAAACTTCCCTTTACTTTAACAGCTTTACTCCCTTATCATATGCTTTCTCCAGATCAGTAAATGTTACACACATATCCTTCTGCTTCTGTAAGTATTCTCACTCACCTTCTTCAAAGCAAACACCTAATCCACATGTCCTCTACCACTCCTGAAACCACACTATTCCCCCCCAGTTTGATGCTCTGTGCATGCCATCACCCTCTCAATTATCAAACTTACACCACTGCAATTAAAACACTCACTCACCTTTGTCCTCCTTGCCTTTATACAATGGCACTATATATATGCATTACAACAATCCTCAGGCACCTCACCATGATCCATATATACAATGAAAATCCAAACTAATGAACGAACAACAGAGTCACCCCCTTTCTAAAGAAAATCAACTGCATTACTACCCACTCAATCCGCTTGCCACATTTCATCTTATATGTATGTATGTATGTATTTTTTTTTTCATGCATATTCGCCATTTCCTGCTTTAGCGAGGTAGCGTTAAAAACAAAGAACTGAGCCTTAGAGGGGAAATCCTCACTTGGACCCCTTTCTCTGTTCTTTCTTTTGGAAAAGTAAAAACAGGAGGAAAGGACTTCCAGCCCTCCGCTCCCTCCCCTTTTAGTCGCATTTTATGACACACAGGGAATACGTGGGAAGTATTCTTTCTCCCTTATTCCCAGGGATAAATGTATGTATGTATGTATGTGTGTGTGTGTGTGTGTGTGTTTATATATATATATATATATATATATATATATATATATATATATATATATTTAT
>JAYMFT010000027.1:290239-308691 GCA_038088735.1 Panulirus argus | reverse complement strand
CCGTTTCCCGCATTAGCGAGGTAGCGTTAAGAACAGAGGATTGAGCCTTAGAGGAAAAATCCTCACTTGGCCCCCCTCTCTTTTCCTTCTTTTGGAAAAGTGAAAATAGGAGGAGAGGATTTCCAGCCCCCCGCTCCCACCCCTTTTAGTCGCCTTTCACGACACGCAGGGAATACGTGAGAAGTATTCTTTCTCCCCTATCCCCTATATATATATATATATAAGCTGAAGTCCTGTTCTTCTGTACTCATTCTGTGATCAAGACTCTGTCGAAACTTTCAAATTAGTATAGTGTTTCCCATTCAATCTGCATTTCTCTCACCCCAACATATCACCAGATTTTCATGGAATATTCATATACTCGTTTTCTTTCGGTCTCAGTCTGCCTCAAGCTATCATGCGGTCAGGTTGTATACAAAGAATTGTGACTTTATTTACTAAATGATTTTGCAATCCTTACAATTCAAAATGGCATCAAGTGATAAAGGAGTTAAAAGAAAGCATGTGAACCGTATATTGTATCAAAAATGGTTATATTAAATTTACTGGACTTTCAGCATTAACGGATACCCCCTCCCCAGTCTGTTAAATCGAGGGATTACTGTACTGACAATCCTTGAGAAATTCAACTGCAGTACTATCCACTCCAGCTGCCTTGCCACACTTGGGCTTATGCAAGGCTTTCACTACATCATCATCCACCTAGCCACTTGCCATGAGTGTCTCACTTCACAAACATCTGCAACCTTAACATCAAACACATTCAAAAATCCTTCCGAGTACTCACTCCATTATCATCTTCACTTCATCATTGTCATTTTTTCCACTTCTCCATTTTCCTCATTCACTGATGTTCCCATTTCCTCTCTTGTTTTTCCTATCAATCTATCTGTCTATATCTCTGACACCTGTTCCCTCCAGGAACTCCCATCAAGGGGTGTCCATGGCAGAAGAGTTTCCTCTTACCCCTGTCCTTACATACCTCCCTTGCATACACCATTCCATGCATTCTTCCTCTGTTTCTCTCCCTCCAGTATACCTCCACCCTATTTACCCACATCACAAGTGGTCTTCCACTCGTACCACCCCCACAAATTGTATCATCATACACTCTCCTTATTAACTCCCACTCTTGCATTTCTTCCACATGCCCAAACCACTTCAAAGTATTATGTTTCACCCATTATACCACTCCACAATTCACTCCCCTTGCATTCCTTACCATACCACATCTCTCATACACCCTTTCATTTCTTTCTTCATTCCATCTAGTCACACCATATGCTCTTCTCAAATAGCTCATTTCCACAGCCTGGATTCTTGACCTCTGTGCCTCATTCCACGTCCATGATTTGGCTGCATACGTTAGGGTTGGGAGGACTATGCTGTCCCCTAATCCTCTCTTTACATCCATATTTACACCTCTACCCTTCATTATTCTATTAAGGGACCCACTGACTCTTCTACCCTGTACTGCTCTCTCCCTTATCTCTCCTTTCATACCACCACACTTACCCAAGACAACTCCCAGACACTTAAATTCTCTCACTTCTTCCAGTCTTTTCCCCCCATACCCACAACACAATTTAGTACACTTTCTTCTTTCACTCTGTATGGTTTTACAAAATCTATACTTTCACTCCAATTCCTTTCAAACACCATTACTTTACTTTTACATGCATTTACCTTCAATTTCCAATGCTTACACACATCATAAAACACACTTACAACCTTCTGAATCTCCTCTTCACTCTCCACACACAACAGTATCATCCGCAAACAGGTTTGCCACTAGCTACCATATCTCACTGCAACACTCCATCTCTGCATCACTTTTCCCTGGTTTTGCTTTCATCTCTCTCATCACTCCATCCATATATATATTGAAAAGCCATGGTGACACCACTCAGCCCTGCCTTACACCTACATGTATCCCAAAATTTCCACTCAGCTCTCCATCCACACTTATACATGCATTTGCTGCTCTATAAAATGCTTTTACACCATTAAACAGTAGTACCCCTATATCATATATCCTTAACACATCCTACAAAGCATTCCACTCAACTCTGCCATACTCTTTCTCCAGATCCATAAAAGCTGCATACAACTTCTTACCTTTCGGTAAATACTTTTCCACAGTCTTTACTACAAAAATCTGATCCTTACATCCCCTACTTTTCCTAAAACCCCTTGCTCTTCACTTATTCTGCATTCAGTACTTCTATCTCTCTGTCAATTAATATTCTTGCATACATTTTTCCTGGTATACTTGTTTTTCCTCACAATATTAACCTCCTTCCAAGGCATCACCTTATTCTTCCTGAAGTTTGCTGATACTTGCTCACCCCAACACTATTTTTCCCTCTTTTTCATTCCCTGCATTCTCCTCTTGACCTTCTCCTCTTTTCTCTTATGTGTCTCCAAATAACACACTCCTTCCTTATAAGTATCACCTCTGCACCTTTCTTTTCCCAAGCAACTTTACTTCATCATCCCACTACTCACTCCCACCTGCATGTCACACACCTCTCTCTCACATGACAGCACTGTTTCCTTGAAATACTTTGCATTCCTCACTCCAAGCATCATTTACTCTCACCTGTTGCCGTTCTATAATCAGTCTTCCTAATATTTCTTCTTACAAGTCTCCTTTCCAGGCTAACTTTCTTTCACCACCATCTCATCCATAGCATTTCCTCTTTTCTGAAAACCACTACATATTTTCATGCTCAGACTTCCAACCAGTTGCCCTTCTCCATACATTTGAATTACAGTTAATATGTAATCCAATAATGTCCACTAACCATCTTTCTTACTCACACACATATACTTATGTATGGCCCTCTTTTCAAATCAGGTATTCCCAATCACCAATTCTTTATCAGCACTCATTTCCACAAACTGTTCAACATTCTATTCACCTTAAAGAATTATACCCTCAGTTGCCACATTACTCTCTTTTGCATTTAAATCACCCATCATTAACACCTGGTCTCTTGCATCAAAACTGCTGACACTCATTTAGCTGTCCCCCATTCTTCTCTCGTCCAGGTCATTTGTGCACGCATCTCATAATCCACTTTCATTTTTACCCATATCAGTCTACAGCTTACTTACACTTTTTCATAAAACTCCTACTTCAGCATTAGTGCTAATCCTTCATTAGTTCTCACTATCATGCTAACCCCTGAATTTGCCCCAAAGACATTTCAACACCATTCTACCCCCTTACCCTTGAACTTTGCTTTACTCAAGAGATAGAACACCCAGGCTCTTATCCTCAAACATATGATCTATATATCATCTTTTTCTCATCTTGGTTACATCCACACACTTCCAGACACCCCAGCCTGAGCCTTCAAGGAGGATGAACACTTCTCACTTGGCTCTTTCTGATATACAAGAAGGGGAAGGCTTCTGCCCCTTAGCCGCTTTCTATGACAGTTTCTCATATTCAATCCCCACAAAAAGTGCATGCTTGGATATGCACTTGATTCATTTGATGTAAATGGGAAATAACAGTTTGACAGAGATATAGAAGATAATAGGATGAGTTGTTTGGAAGAGAGAAAAAGAGAAAATGTAGCTTGAAAAATAACTATAGGGATATTATTTTTTACGAAATAAATAATGTGATTACTTACTTGTGCAACATGAGGAAAAGTTTACACTTATGGGGTGACATCTCATCCATTCTCTAGTATCTTACTGTATTCTAAGCTCAATAATGCCATTTACATTTATAGCCATCTACCTCAGCCTGTACCACGTATCCTGAACTCTGTCACTGTCTATTTTTTTTCATTTTTACTGAGTAACCTGCTGTATCCCCTCATTGACATGTCATTTTTAAATTTGAACTGGATATTTACTTTCACTCAGAAACTTGTACTTTCTAATCAAGTCTTCCACATTCCCTCTTTCTTCTGTGGGTAATTTTTATGTATGGGATAATAAAAAGAAGCAAGAATTGTCATCACTGTGTAGTGAGCATACAAAAAAGTTCATACAGAAAGAATTTAGTCACTAGAAAATGACTGGGAGGTGGAGAATATATAGAGAGGCTAGAAAAGCCAAAAGAGTGGCAAGGAATGGCTCAAAAAAGGGTTAAATAGAAATTTTGGAGTGGAGTGTTATTAACTTGATTGTTAAACAAACAAAACACTGCACAGGTTTACTCGCTATCATGGTTAAAACCTTTGAGTGCGAGTGCATCATGAAATTTCAGGAGCAGTCTCTAAAAGTTCTATTTTCCCATCAACAAACGAAATTAGTTTTGAAATCTATTAGTTTTTCATCATAAAATAACCATGAGGAACTCTAAGAATGCTGTGAAATCTTCTAGGATTTAAAATATTAGTAAATCCCAAGCTCAAATTTAGACTTTAATGTATTATTTATCAAATTAATATGTGTCATAACCAATTAGGTTAGGAGGTGCTGCAACTGCAAAGGCTCAATAATTGGAAAAAGTTGAATTTCAGTGCCTCACGAGGATACTTAATTTTCTGAAGTATCCAAGCCTCACCCCAGCTTCTCATGTTACCTCATTAGCACACCCCTAGGGGTGGAACAGAGAAAGAAGGCATTGCCCAACTCCATCATGGCAATAGTTTTTTAAAACAGACAGACACCTGAGAGATGCTGAGGTTTTAGTTTTTTGACAATCTGAGAGTCTCACTGCCTCTGGGAAACACTGCACTGTAGTTGCTCTCAGCCAGTGGCTTGTCATGAGTGAGGCACTGAAGTCCACTACTGATGCCAGAGAGAAAAAGGGATTGAGGTTGATGGCCCTGAATGTTAGAGGGATAACTGGTGAAAGTAAAAGAAGGGAGCTTGTGGAGAAATTTAAAGGCTATACTTTGGATGTGCTGGGGCCTGGGGAAACCCATATCTTTGGGCAGGGTGTATGGATTGAAAATGGAAATGATGAATGTAAGTTGTGTGAGGGCATGGGAGGAGTGGTATGGACAAAAATGAGGGAAAATTATCAGGGAAGAGGGAAAGAAGGATGTGAAATTGTGCTATCACAGAGAGTATGGGAGGGGGCTATAGAGCATGAATGGAATGAATCAAGAATAGGTTGGATGAAAGGAAAGAGCAAAATTGGGAAATATGCATGGGTATGTGTATATGCACCTATGAACATGAAGACTGTTTAAGATAAAGATGAAATGAAGGATTTCTGGAGAAATGTGAATGGCTGGATTAATGGGTTTGAGAAGGAGAGAAAGATGGTTGCAATAAGTGACATGAACATAAAGATGGTATGTGTTAAAATTGGCAAGATGGTTGGTAAATGGAGTATGTGAGAATGGAGGTTATATTGTGGGTATCTGTACTAAGAGGAGTTTATTCCTTGCAAATGCTTTTTTCCAGCACAAGATGATCCACAGATATATATGTAATAAATAGTGGAAGAGAAGAACAAAAGGGGTTTAATTGGTTATGTGGCAATGGGTGAAAGTTTGAGAAAGGTAGTGAATGCTAGAGTTGTAAGAGGATTCTTTGGAGATTCTGACCATTTTGCAGTTCTTGTGGAGGTGAGGATCAGGAAGAAGTAGAGGTATGGTGTAAGGAAGGTTAGAGAGTTAAAAGTTTTCGCAAGCAAGAATATGAATCAGAAAGAATGCAAGGAAGAATACGAAAAAAGATTGACAAGTTTATATGAAAGCGTAGTAAATGCAAGGATGCAGTCATGTATGAATGAGGTGTTTACAATATCTAGAGAAAGACTTAAAGGTTGTTGAATGAGCAGATGAATACAAAGTTGTGAGATATAAGAATAAAAAGGAAAATGCATGATGGATGGATGAGATTAGAAATGCTAAGGAAAAGAAGAAAAAGGCATGTGGTAGATTGCCTGAGAGGAATGACCAATGGAGGTTCAGCAAAGGAGGAGGAAAAAATATCAGATGCAGAAGCAGAATATTAAGAATCTGATAGGGGAGAGCAAAGGAAGAGTAGATGAAGCTTTTGGAAGAAAGTTGAGTTAAAGGTTTCAGGAAAATAAGAAATTGTATTGGAAGGGGGTGAAAAAGAAAAATGATGGATGTAAGAGCAGAAATGTATATTTGAGAAGGAAGGGGGAGTTGTTGAATCAAAAGGAGGAAATAAAAGGAAGATAAAAAGATTATTTTGAAGAACGGATGAATGTGGGAGAAGTTGATGCAGCAGTTGTTACACGCATGGGTATGGAGGATGGAAAGAAAAGGATACAAGTGTAGGAGTCTATAGCAAGAAGGGAGGTAAAATGGGCAATAATGAGGTTGAAGGTGGGAAAAGACACCTGGTGTGGATGGGATTATGGCTGAAATGTTGAGGTATGGAAGTGAAGGTGTGATAGAGTGGATGCATTTAATATGTTATTTAGCATGGAAGCAGAAGGTTATGCCTGAAGATTGGATGAATGATATTATTGTTCCTTTATTCAAATGAAAAGGTGCTAAGTTGTGTGTAGCAGTCATAGGAAAATATGTCTCTTACATATATTAGGAAAAGAATATGCAAGAGTGTTGATTGATAGAATGATGGAAGTGACTGAATGCAAAATAAGTGAGAAGCGGATGTGTACATCAGATTTTTTGCACTGAGAATGACAGTGGAAAAGTATCTAGCAAAAGGTAAGAAGTTATATGCAGCTTTTATGAATCTGTGTTAAGGATATATGGGGTTTGGGAGCAACTGTTGGTTGGTGTGAAAGCCTTCTACAGAGGAGTAAATGCATGTGTAAGAGTGGATGGAGAGCGAGTGAAAGTTTTGGTTCGTATGTGGGCATGAGGCAGGGCTGTGTGATGTCATTGTGGCTTTTTAACATATAAGAGTGATAAGAGAGATGAAAGCAAAACTAGGGAAGGGTAGCACAGAGATGGAGTGTGGTGATGTAGTATGGTGGCCTGTGACAAGCCTGTTTGTAGATGATACTGTATTATTTGCAGAGAGTAGAGTTGCAGAAATCATGAATCACTGGGAGGGCTTTGTGTGCCTTGCTAGAGTAGCCATGAGACAGATCACCGCAGCAGAGGCAGTGAGATCAAGCATGACAAAGACAAGCTCAGTCAAGGCAGGGGCAGCAAGGTTAAATGCTGGGTGCAACCATTTGGGAGGTCACAACAGGTACCAAGGGGGTGAGGGCCGACAACGACACATGCATAAGCTGGAGTCCTGTTTTTCTGTACTCATTATGTGATCATGACTCTATCGAAACGTTAGAATCAGTATAGTGTTTCCCACCCAAACTGTGTTTCTCTTACCCCAACACATAACCAAAACGAGTGTAGCCCACACTACCAGAAACAAGTGCGATATGAAAAGTGCAAGGTGTGGCTTTGAGATTTTTTTATTTTTTTCATTTTTTCAATTATCATTAATTAATGTATTATTATTTGCCCAGTCTGTTAAATCATAAATCCGTTATATCATGGTCTGTTAATTCAAGGGATTACTGTACATATATGGATCATGTTGCGGTACCTGAGGACTGGAGAAATGCATGTATAGTGCCATTATATAAAGACATTGGGGACAAAGGTGAGTGTTCGAATTACAGAGGCACAAGTTTGTTGACTGTACCTGGTAAGTTATATGTAAGACTGGTGATTGACTGAGTGGTAGCATGCACACAGCACCAGACTGGGGTGGAATGATTTGGTTTCAGAAGTGGTAGAGGATATGTGGATTAGGAGTTTGCTCTGAAGAATGTTTGTGAAAAATACTTAAGAGAAATAAAATGATTTCTCAATGGCATTTATGGATCTGGAGAAGGCATATGATAGGGCTGACATAAGTGCTTTGTAGAAAGTGTTATAAATATATGGTGTGGGAAGAAAGGTATCAGAGGCAGCAAAGAGCATTTGTCAAGAGAGCATGGCATGTGTGAGTAGATAGAGAGGAGGTTGAGTGGTTTCAGGTGAAGGTGGGTCTATGGCAGGGATGAGTCATGTCACCATGGCTGTTATAAATTGTTTATGGATGGGGTGGTGAAGGAGATAAATGCAAGAGTCTTAGAAAGAGGGACAGGTATGCCATATGTAGGGGATAAGAAACTGCTGAATTCGGTGTCTGATTTTGGGACAGTAAGTCAGAGCAGAAAGTTGAGAGTACATGTGAATAAAACTAAGGTTATTAGGTTTATCAGTGCAGAGAGACAGGTTAATTAGGGTGCAAGTTGGAATGGAGAAAATTCAGAGGACGTGATGGGAGTTGGCAAGGCAGTGACTAGAACAATGGAAGCAGAAGTGTCATATGGTGGGTTAAAGGAAAAGGTTTTGGGAACAGAGAAGAATGTGTAATGAGAGAGGTTCCTATCTGGGAGGGCAAAAATGGGTTTGCATTGAAGGTATAGTAGTTCCAGTGATGTGTAGATGCAATGCATGGGCTGTAGTTGAGAATGTACTGGGGAAGGTGTATGTGCTGGAAATGACATGGTTGAGAGCAACATGTGGTGTGAGGAGGGTTGAATGAGTAAGTAATAGAGGGAAAGAGGGAAGTATACTAATAATAACAGTATGGTTGAGAGAACTGAAGAGGGTGTAATGAAATGGTCTGAAGATAGAGAGAGAATGAGTGAGGAGAGGTTAACAAGAGGATATAAAAGTAAGTAAAAAGTGTCAGAAGTGGAGAAGAGGGGAGACCAAATTAGATATGGAACGATGGAATGAAAAAGATTTTGAGTGTTCAGGACCTGAACATGCAGGAGGGTGAAAGGTAGGCACAGTTTAAAGTAAATTGGAGCAAAATGGTTTGCATCGGGTGATATGCTATCATTTGACTAAACAAAGGCACGTGAATCAGTTGGGGGAAACCATGGAAATTATGGGGTCTGACTGTGGTTTTGGTGTATTATGCAACAGCTAAAGAATGGATGTGACTGAATGACTCCTTTTCTTCATTTGTCCCTAGCATTACCTTGCTAATACAAGTAACAGTGAGCAAGTATGAAAGACAGAAAAAGAAACATTACCTGCTTCACAAATCATAATATCCCTAAATTTATTTTCACTCTACATTTCATCTTTCACTGTCTTCCAAACTACTCATCCTATTACCTTCTATATCTCCAGCAAAATACATTTACCCATTCACATCAACTGAATAAAGTGCATATATAGGCATACACTTTTTTGGGGACTGAATCTGGAAAATAGGGATTTCCAATCCCAAAAAGGCATTTCTACCCTGCTACCCTCCTAGTAAATCAGAAGATCAGTCCTTATGCAAAAAGCAGACATCTTCATTAAAAGTATTAAACTTTATTGAGCACAGATGCACATACATATCTCTGGATAAATAATTAAAATTTGTAAACAATTTTGTATTTAGGAAAAATCCGCATAGAAATTGTTAGCTCCTACTACGGACAAGACTAGACGGTAGTGTTAGGACAGCATTAATGGATCTATCAAAACAAGTGATCAGATTAGTCCCAGTTAGGAACTATGCATTATTCCAATAAGTCTAATTTCCTCTGTGATTTTCATAAGCAAAAAGTCAACTTCAGAAAATTAAAACCTGAATATTTATTCTTTTAGATCAATCAGCATCACTAATATCATCAAATTCAGAGTAAAAAGTAAGACAGCTGTGACACACTATCACCAAAAGCACCAATGATGCTGAATTAAAGGAAAAAAAAAAAAAAAACACAGAGCAAAAAGCCTTAATGAAGTATGCTATCAGCTCTAAATGCCAAACTCAATTAAGAGCAGCTTAGGTGCCAATCACAGTGCTCTTTGAGAGAGTAACCACAAATCAGAGAACAAATTGGTATGTCATGCAAACTGTCCCTCTGAAATGTCTATTACTGCCCAAAATCTGAATCTGACACTGAGGAGTGATTACCTGATACTTGATTTCTAAACACTGAAAGAGTTTCTGCTAGATCCAAATCATGTAGAAACTGCTCCAGATATGAACAGCTTTCAAGATTCAAGTGTAGTGATTACTTTGACTTGTGAAACATTAGTATTGGACCCTATTCCTATACTGTAATGTCTATAGAGGCCTCTTGTTCAAACTGTTTCTCTGAAACTGTTCTGAACCATCCTATAGAAAATCACATGGAACTGGGACAAGAATATAGCCCATTTTGTGGGTTAGTCATCTCACCCATCAAATAACCAGTTTATTGGTTATTGATTTACATTTCTTGCTAATTATGATAGATTCCATACCAGTGGTAACACAATTCTTTACACTGTAAATGAGCTTCTGCTCATATGCCAACTTCTCTTGTATTGTCTCTTCAGTTACTTCAGGTACTGAAGCATTTGGCACACAAATGGGTTGGCAGAAATGGATTGGACAATATTTACTAGCAAAAGAGAACCATATATACACATTTATGCATTACTGTGTCAAATGAAATTACAAGATACGACTGCAATATGTACACTATCAACAGCTTTGTACAAACACATTCATATGTTCAGTTTACAATCCAGAAATAATTGTTTCCTTTATCTTTATTTCCAGCAGAAGTTATTAAGCAGCTTGGTATAATAGCTATGCTATATATATATTTATATATATATATATATATATATAAAATACTACTGGTATAAAAAGTCAGCACTGATGACACACAATGAGTATTGATGACTACCTAGCATGCAGGAATATTTAATGACCACATGAATGAATGGCAAAGACCTATATTCTTGAAACTCCCAACCAACTATATGATTTGACCTGATTGGTCTGAAACAGCTAAGGATGAAGCAGACTGATAACCAATTAGATGCCATGGATATTTTGAATTAAAATATTTGCTGCTTTTTAACTTCCCTGTACACAAGGGAAAAAATAAGGTTACAAACTAATCTTGTTCCTCTGTTGAAACTTAAAAGTGTACTTAAGATATGATCCCATGTCGTTATTCCCTTACAATTTACAATTCAATCCATAGAATAGTTTGAAAAGCCATGAAAACAACAACTTATGGTTTCAAACTATCAATGAATAAAAACACATGATGGATTTTGATAGAATTCAAAATCACCGTCTTCAACAAGGAATACGATTATTAGCTGGTTATTGTCTACTCCTGCAACACTGTTTACAAGTTGGACGTTATAAGTGAAAAGGTTACACCTACACTGCTTTCTGAACACTGAAAATGATTCTGAATGAAGAATGAGGAGCTCATGAAAAATGATCATGAAAACTTGTGAATAAAGTATGGACAAAAGGTTATCTCCAAGAGCTTTTTTTCATAACCTGAGGGTTTCATCGATGTATAACCACTATCAGTATATCATAAGATTTCTTCTGATTTCTGTATATGATAAATTTACCAACTGCAAGTACCTTGATGACAAAGAGTATAATACATTATAATTAAACAATATCTTGCTCGCAAGCAAGCTGAATATATTCTTGCAGAGGAACCTGGCAATGATTTTTTAAACTCAAAGATCAATTCTTTCTGTTGGTTTGTATCTTTTAAGAGATTTTTCCATGCTGACTCTATGGCCAACTCTTCTTACTCCCAAGTTAATAAGCGTATCATTATTTATACCCATCAGTTTTTTCCCATCAATATCCTGTTCCTCAAATGAATCTTTGTACTCTGGCATAAAGATACTTTCAAGCCATTCCGTTGTATCCCTTGTTGTCCATTCAGTCAGAGTTTTATGTCTAAATCCTTGTATTTCCCCTTCATCTTGCTGCCTGTTTCCCATGACATTTACTGACGAATCAAAATCATCACTAGATATATGAATAACTGTCTTATTTCTCCTGTTCTCAGGTTCAGCTGACATGTCACAAAATTCAGGTGGTGGTGCCAGTACCATCTCTCCTCCCCCTGCTTGCTCTTGTGATGACACACCTGCTAATGTATTTACTTCATTTAAGGAATCCATGTGCATGCGAATCAGCTGGAGGGACTCTTCAATACTTCGTTCATATTCTGCTTCTCCTGTGTCAACATTTGTGCTTTTCTTATAAGCGTTCCTGTCTGAAGTGGTGGAACGGGATGCTGGAGGTGCACTCTTCTCTCTAACAGGGAGGGATTCTCCATCAGAACCCCAGTGCTGATCTCTAGAGGCTGATCTGCTACGGTTCAGTGACCCTCCAACTGTGGCTTTAATGGCTTGACTTACTGGAGGAGCAGAGCTGGCCCTGGAACTTGCAGTATTTGATGACAGCCTTGGGAGAGTAGCCCTCATCTGAGATGTGGGTACTGGAACATTATGGGGCAGATGCTGTCTTTCTCTCTCACTTGTACTGCCTGAACCTGAGGATAAACTACTCAGGGAAGACAATGTGCTAATGGTGTCCTGGTCAACTGATCTGGACATTATACGTCCTTGTCCCACATCTAATTCTGTATCTAAATCGGGTTCAGTTGTTTCTTGTGGGGGTGGTAGCTTTACCAGTGAAACAGCATTTCTCGTAAGTGTTCCTGTTCTTCGAGCCCCATTACTGTCACTGTCCTTACCAGAGTCACTTCTATCACCCTTTTCATTGGTTAAAATCCAGGTACGGTCACTGGCTTCATCAGAACTCTCAGATGCCTCAGAACTGTCATCTCTTGAACCATGACTACCGAATCTCTCTGAATTACTTGCAGAGATGGTGTCAGATTCTGTGTTTATCACAGTTACATAATTGGACTCTGGATGAACATCTTGATCAGAACTAACTCCACTAGATGAATTGTCTCCATCTTCAAGAAACTCATTAGGACAAGAGTGTGAGTTCTTCATCTTGGATTTAGAGTCTTCTCTTGGTAAAGAAGGAACAGGTCTTATTTTAGTCCCAGTTGGTATGGTCTTTTCTTTCTGTCTATTGAATAATGCTGACTCTTGGATTACATCAGGAATAGCTTTCCCATTACCGTTCCCACCATTAACTTTTTTACTTGGGCTTGAAGTTGCAGACCTGGTACCATCACTACCATCATCTTGCCTTGCCTGTCTCTCTGCTGCCTTTTGAGCAATCATTTCCTTAAAGTTACCACTTAAAGGTGTTGGATTCTTAGCTGGAGCAGCATAATGAGGTATATCAGATGATTCATATTGAGTTGCATCTAATGGTTCTGCTGTGGTTACTAAGTTTGGTGAAAAAGCAACAGACTGCTTTTTCTTCTTTAAAGTTCTTGTTTTCTTACTCTGTGAATCATCCTGAGAATTGTATGTGTGATCTTCATCAGAGCTATAGTCTGGCTCTGGAATATCAGGAGCAGGGGAAACAACAGATCCTGGTCCAGTGTACACTTTATTTGGGGAGCCTTTTTCAGTAAGCTCATGTATACTTTTGTTATTCTTTGGCCTCGCATATGTAATCTTATCACTAACTGGGGTCTTTTGAGAACTGATGGGTGAAGACACTTCTTGGCTTCTAGTGTTTTCATTCTCTGTTCCTCTAAAAGTTGAATATGTACTTGAATAAATGCCAGAATCAAGGGAAGGATCCTTGTCAGGAGAACCCCTTTGAACGCTAGGTCTGTTGGTACTTGGAGGCAAACTTTGAGAACGTGTTTTAGCACTATTATTTTTGCGATTCAAAGCAGCCATCATATCTGGACTACGATATCCAACAGATTTAATTTCCTCAGGTGATGCATAAAGTTTGGCACAGTCTGTTGGTCGGAAACTTGACTGTATGCCTGGGGATATAGGTGTAGATTCTGGAGTTGAAGGTGCAAGGCCAACTGTAGCATAATCACTTTTGGATCTACTAATATCAACTTTGACAAGCTGCCCAAGTGGAGGTGGTGGGGGAGGATGAGTCGGTGGAGGGTGGAGTCCAGCTTTGCGAAGCATAGTTGTGTTCACAGCTGACTGTGAGCGTCTTAGCATTCGATATTCAATGGGGCCAGGAGAACAGTTAGGAGAATCACTACTTTCTTCCTCTGTCCCATCTTCACCACTTTGCCAAGACTCTTTAGACTCGAGAGACCCCACCATGGTCCTCCCTAATGTGTTCCAGCGGTGTGGCAGACAAGCAAGGGAGTGTCGTGAATTGCGTTCGTTTAATGCTGTTATGAAGAGGTCTTCCTGTGAGACAGATTTGCGTTTCTCCTCGATGGTGAATGCTGGTTGGGGTGCCATGACCCCGGCCTTCAGGTCTGGAGTTGAATGGAAATCCTTGTGTAATCTGCTGAGGTCTGTTGCTTGTCGAGCTTTCAAGGCCTATGAAAAATAAAAGTAATGATATGATATGACTGGAATATTTGTACAACGTAAAACAGATATGAAAGTATTAATACACAGATTTATCATTCTACTTGCACTTTTGACAAAAAGTTAAACCTGGAAGACCTGAATAAATTATTTTGCAATGCCATGCTGTTAGAAAGCTTAAAGCTGTGCTCAAAAATATACCAAGGCTATGAATTTTTTTCAGCACCTAAATTTCCCAAAACTGTTGATAAGAAAAGCACCACAGAAATAAGAAAGGAAACAGACTAGTTATACATCTGTGATTCAGTTCCAGTGTGCAAATAAACTAAGAAACAATCTGCAAAGGGAGACATACATTGATTTTTGACAAACATGTACCATCTGAACCTTAATATCAAAAAGGAGACTGATAAAAAAATAAGTGAAATTCTGATGAAAGATAAAAGCTTGGAAAAGCAGATGACAGCACTTAAAAATGCTTAAGGTTCACTGTGACAAAATCACAGTACTGTACTATCTTACATCACAGTAATAGTAGTATTTTTGCCATGCAATGATAGAGAAGGATGTTCAAGGTACTTCTGAATGAAAAATATGTGATGTGATACTTGGAAAGTTATCTACATGGGTGGTAAGAATGAAAAGTAGATATGGCATCCAATGTGAAACAAAGAGTCATTGTGATGAGTGATATAAATGTTTGGGTGGGAGACAGAAGAAACAGTGATAGGTACATATGTGTTGCAAGTTCATACTTTCAACACTTGGAAATCCATGAATATAAATTCATAAGTATAGAATTGAGAGGATAGATGAATGTGATGGATAAGCTTTTGGGAAGAAAGAAGTGTGATGCCTAGTTTGCAAAAAAATGAAGTCTGTGATAAGACCATAAGTGAGCTCGTCATATCATATGATGGAATAGGTGGGATGCCCTAAAACATATGCTGATTTTCATGAAAAGTTACATAAGGTGAGATAATAATACAAAATGTGGTTGAGGTAAAGCAGAGGCACTAAAAGAATGGATGAATAAAGACTGCCAAAGAGAGAGTAACATTATGAAAATATAAAGCAGAAAGATAGAAACAGCAAGAAGGAATGAAGATGAAATAGTTGACAAAACCAAGCATTTGGATGGAGATAAATCTTTCAGATAACACGGATGAATAGACAGCAAACAGTAAAGAAAATAAAGCCTTCAATAAAGGAAAATAACACAACTGGAGCATAGAACAAAAGAAAAGCAAATGATCTCAAATTTCAGAAAAAGATGAATGAACATCTCAGGGAGAATAACAAGCTATTTTTGAGGACATAGGTATGGAATAAGTGTCAGTATAAACAGCAAGGAAGTACTACAAAAGTTTGAGATTTCTTGTAGAAAATTATGAAACCTACAACAAATGGGAAAAGAAAGTTCAAGAAATAAACAGTTACAATGGGAGAAGAGAAAGAAGTATTGGTAAACCACAACCAACAGTCACAAGCAAGCAGAACAGGATTTGGGAAAAAAAAAAAAAAGCATCAATGCATCTGAGAAACCGAAAAACTCTGGCTGTGAATGGATTTGGGAGTGAAATGGTGAAGTTTGGAAAGATCCTGAAGATTAGTGAATTTGGAAAGTGTGTACAGCAGCTGAAAAAAGTCATATGCCTAATGACTGGACAAAGACATCCTTGAAAAGACCCAGAGATCTGTTGCTATTTGCTTCCCAGTATATTTTTGTATAACAGAAAAGGGAGTAAAAAGAACTATAAGGACCACAAATAAACATGTTCATATATGTTCTTGTAAGAGTTTGAAAAAGGCTAATCTAGAGATTGCTACCACATGATGTACAAAACAGATGCATGGAAAAATAAATATGCAAATGCTCCAATGTCTGCACTAGTATGTAACTTAAAAACATGAGAATTTTGTTGTACATTTACAGTAGAAAATACTTGTTTATTAATCTGTTTATATATATATATATATTTTCTCATGTTCAATCAAGTATGCTCTTCTATGTGTCACTTGAATACATTGAAAATAATTATGGAAAAATAAAGCTCTTTTTTGACAAGACCATCTACTCTTGTATCACATTAGTACATCCACTTTTATGTTAAAACTGATAGTTTTCCTTATCATTAACAAAACTACTACATGCTTGGCTCTTGCTCATTTCAGGAGGTTCAAAATACTGTTTTGAATGAGGAAAAACTTCAGTATTTAGGTAAAAACTCGAAAGGTGGAGGTAAAGTGTGTGAGAGAAAATGCCAAGTTTGTTTATATCAAATCCGGATACACTGATATAAAAGAACAACTGTGAATGCTCCAGCAACTGCACTAAGATGTAAGTTAAAGTGTTGAGCACTTGATGCATGTTTACAACAGGAAGTACCTATTCATCAATCTCTTAATACTTCTGGACATATTTTCACACCAACAGTACAGTATACTGTTCTGTGTGTTATTTAAATACACTAAAGATTATCATTTCAGGGAAAAATAAAAACTTTATCAACAGGATTTCACTCTAATATTACTTTAGCACATCCAATTATATGTAAATACATAGTAATTCCAAGTCACTGGAAAAAACTGCTTTTAAATGCTGGACTCTTGCTCATTTTAGGAAGGTCAAACTACTATTTTAAACAAGAAATTCTTCATTACATGGCTAAAACTCAAAATGTGAAAAGCGTTTGAGAAGACACTGTTTGTTTAGATCAAATCTCGAAACAAGGTAAGACTCATGTAAGTCTGCTGAAATAAACATAGTTCCCTATGACAGTAATTTCAAAACTTTAGCATTTTGATGTTTGCTTACAGCAGAAAGTGCCTCTTTATCCATCTCTTAAAATTCCAGACATATTTTTTTGCATAAAGTACAGTAAGCTGTTCTGTATGTTACTTGATCATATCAAAAATCATCATTGTACAGTAAAATAAAGTGCTTTATTGACAGGACTTCATCCACTCTCATGTCACGACCAGTTTTTTGTTAAACTTATAGCTTTTCCATGTTATTGGCAAAAGTTATAGATGCTGGGCTCTTGCCTATTTTGGGAGAGTTAAAATATCATTTTAAACAAAACAAAAACTCTTCAGTACTTAGCTGAAAACTCAGCAGGTAGAGAAAATGTGTGTGAGAAGTTGCCATGTATGTTTATATTATTTCCAGATGCATATACTAATGGATTATGTGACTGCTACAGCATTTGCATTTGTATGTAACTTATAAGTTTGGGCATTTTGATGTATGTTTGCAACAGAATATACTGGTTTAGAAGGCAGTTGGTGGGTAGAAAAGTACACTGTTTTGATAATGTGCATAAATGGATTATATAAATAACAGTAAGGTTCTTGGTTTTGAAAGAGCTGCAATTTAATGTTTAGAATGATGTACATTTAAAAATATTTATGAGTTTAGGTATGAGGGGATACAACAAGTGCTACCAATGCCAGGAAGACACTGTTGTTAACATACCAGTAGTGCCCCACAGAACAATATTAGAAAACAGCAATTTATGCCAACTGTTACCCTAACTGAATCGTCAGAATCATGCAAACCTCACCCTGATCCTCACCAAGCTGCCACAAAGATTTTGTAAAGATACATGAATAGACAACTATTCATCATTAAATAACATGTAAATTAATGCAAAACCTCACGCTGAAACCCAATCGCAATATCATACATCAGCCTCACCGTCAATCTCACTCTCAACCTCAACAAGTTGCCAAATAGGAGAAAGTGTAAGGAGAGAAGCTCAAATAACGGCTCACCTTAACATAAAGTTTAAACTTACGCACAACCTCATCCACAACCATCCCACTAACCTCACCCTTAATAACATTGTCAACCTCAACAATTGCTACCATTGCCTAAAGAGACAGTTTTCTCTGGATAATGGTCCTCCAAAGGACAATGATAAAAAGCAGCAATTCAGGGCATTCTTCACCCTAACTGAACCTTCTGACTCACTCTTAATCTCACTTTTAACCTAATCAAATTGACACAAAACATTTATAGAGAGAAGTTCAGACAACTGTTCATTGTAACATAACTTTTAATCTAACACTTAATGTCATCCATAACCTTTCCATCAACCTTTGGGTGAAGATTAGCCTGAAATGCTTTTTTTGATAACAGTGTCAAGTAGGGGTGCCACTAACTTGTCCTCTGGGGTGAAATTAAATGGTGAGGTTCAGCGTTAGTTTAACTACTATGTTAAGGTAGTAGCAGTAGTAGTACCGGCCCCTCCCATGACTTTCCCTTCTCTGTGAGACCTTCCTCTTTTTCTATTCACTATACCAACATTCGTGGTC
>JAYMFT010000027.1:237653-275454 GCA_038088735.1 Panulirus argus | reverse complement strand
TTTTCCCATTCAAACTCACTCCCCAACTAACTCCTCCCTCAACCCTACTGAACCTAATAACCTTGCTCTTATTCACAGGACTCTTGTAAAGAAAGGAACCTAGAATTACTCCAAAATAACTTTTTCATGAGCTCCTGTAGCTCTAAGGCTGGCTATTTCCAGTAACAGGAGAATGGTGTAGGTTCTTCGACAATAGTGTGCTCTAAATGATGCACCTTCGCCATAGGTGACTACTTATTCACTTGCGGTGTAACCTACATCGGGTGGAATCAAGCAACATTTATAAGGCCACTAATACACCCTTATATCAAGGAAGTGTAAACTAACATTACACCATTACTTGTTCTTTATCCATGTTTGTTTTCCAGTTCTTTTTGCTGTAACTTTTTCTTTACCAAAATGTACTTTAATGTGATGTATGAATTTTCAATACATTTTAGATTTCTTTGAATCATACAAAGAATGCCTACACCCCATTAACTCATTCATGATATCATTAACAATAGCACCTGGGTTAATCCAACTAAGAGTAAAATGTCCTAATAGTATCAAGTCATGCATGCAGCGAGAACAGTACATACTTTCTCATTAAAAACGAAAAACTCATGCACAGCCACTATTTAATGAAATACATTCATCTGAGCAAGGCTGCCAAGAAAAAAAAAATAAGAAAGATGTCCAAACAAAACATGCCCTTTCTCCCTTCAACAACTACAGCAAGAATGACCAGATATAAGAGGAGTATGTACTTACTTATAAGTACATATAAAATCTTGCAAAAAGGCAGGGTTTACACTATGCTCACTGCTAACTAAGGGAAAATCTAGAGTTATGTAGGAAAAGTCTAAGAAGTTACTTTTGTCAAGTGTTGTTCTCGTATATTTGTGGACCGAAAGCCAGCAGCTCATGTGTGGGTATGGCAGAAAGAAAAGAATGCTACCCAGGTTAAAAGTGTAACTTGACAGCAACTGAGGTTTTTGCTCATTGCACAGCCCTCCTAATACCCAGGTAAGTAGTACTGGCGATGAAACATTGGAGAGTCCTGAAAATTATTATAACTAAGTGATAAAAAATTTTCTACTCTGGGATGATAATAGAGTGACAAACCAGTACTTTATCATTCCTGAGAAAAGTAATATATTACTTACCTTCACTAGGGAAATTCCTATCTGATTCTTCTTCATTCTTTTCTTCCTCCTTTTCCATAATCATCTTATTGCATTTACCATGTTTTTCAGGTCTCTCACTTGCCCATTTTTCCATTTCTTCAATATCCTCTCTAGGTTTTTCATGCTCCCTCCCATTTATTCTTTGATTTGTCACACTTTCCATTTCATAGTCACTCTCATTCATCCACGCAAAAATCACATTAGCTTTGTCTATATGTGTATCAACTGAACAATTCTTTACATGAGACAAATCTGACATTCTAGCTACAGCAATCTCTTTCTTGAACAGATCTGTCGTTACTGCAAATTCATTCTCACATTCATCTGCCATATCTCTCAAAAGATCAATGACAGAGGAAGCACATGATTCAGAATCTGAATCTGTTCCTGATTCTTCAAGCACAGATCCATCATGGCCTTGAATGCTTATCACTGAATTTTCTTCCCTAGTCAAACCATCTTTTTCATCACTGGCAACACGCAAGGAACACCTTTGAGTTTCTGTATCAGACTGTTTTTTGGCATCACAGACTTCTCGGGATTCATGGTAATGATCTCTGGTATCACCATGAGATCCAAGATCATTATTACATTTTGCAATACCATCACTTGCTACACATTTGGTTCCATTTGTCACATCATCGCAGACTACTCTGACAACACCATCTAGTGAAACAGACTCTCTTACATCATGATGCATAAAATTCAAATTTGTAAAATCTGATTTCTTTTGCTTTGTACTTTCCCAAATGACAGGTATTCTCTCACCATCTTTTTCTATACACGCAACTTTTTCATCATATATTTCTTCTACACTTGCTTCAATTGTACTAATCTCAACTTTGTAAGAGCTTTGTTGTGGACACCCTTCAAAATCAGAGTGATTTATAAGATGGTCTTCAGTCTGCTCATGCTGATGATTACTTTGCAGTACTTCTGTTCTTCCTTTGGAATCCCGAGCATGTTCAAGCAAGAAGAGAACAATGACTTCAACCATGGAGTCCAGAGCAAAATCCTGTTTCTTATTGCGCTTCATGAGTTTGCCAATGCGTAATGCTTTCATAAGTTTCAGGCGACTGCGAACACATGTAGAATACCCATTTTGTTCCTCATCCAGCTGCCTTAATGTGTTCACCAACCTCTGAATAAAAAAACATAAATATAACATTTAGAGACTTGCATTATCAGCTACAGTAAAAGTTACGAACATTTATTTCTATTTATAATTACCCCAGGATCAATTTCTATGAGACCCCTTTGGGGTAAGAAGTTCTTTGACAATGAAATAGCCTTGCCAAAGGTGACTTTTTACTTGCAGTGTAATATCTTACAGTCAAAGCTTAGTCACATCAACATATAGTATCTAAATATACACAAAAAGTCACACCTGCTCTTCATGTCTTACATAAATATCGAGCCTGAGCTCCATCTTCCTTTGTTTAAGAACAAGTGTTTTCAAAACCATCCCAAACACTGATTCATCCATAGTCTCTCAAGCATGTTGTTGCTAAAAAAAAAAATTTTGTTGTTATCATTAAGAGTTTTTGTGAAAGCTTTCACAGGGTAAACTATTTTCTCATCAGCACTGTTTTCACCTGGGGAATGGAGTCAGGGCATTCCTAATTGGGAAAATTAGTATTGTTTCCCACAAGACTGAAAAAAAAAATAAAAGTATAGAATACATCAAATATAGCTTCAACTCTTTCATTGCACTGTCCAGTAATCAGACCTTCATTTCTGCAGAGATTTTTCTTCTTTTTTTTTATGCTGAAAGCTCCAGTCACGGACAAAAGTCCACATCAAGGCCAGGTCCTAATTGAAATATAAAAATCATCAATCCTGTTACACTAAATCTAGAGAACAATCTTTAATCAGATTTTCAAAGCAATTACCATACCTGATTTTATTTTCTTATTTTAAATTTTGCATTAGGAATTTATGGCTTGAGGTTAGGAATCAAAGATATAGCATTATTCATGGAAATGGGGTAGAATAGCAGCCACAAAAAGTAGTGGAAAGGAACACCATAAATTAAGTGAGTAAATAAACAAAATACATTGTAGGAAAAAAGGGTAAACTAAACAGCTTTTGAAAAAGTTTTTCATGAATTTATCATCCAGAAAGAAACAGGTAAAGTACATCAGATTCACTGATTAGTACAAGTATAGTAATGTAACTTAAACTTTCTGAATATATTTAAAAAAGAAATGTTCGACTACCTTGTGGTCATTATCTAAATAATGTACAAACTAAATAGCAGACAGCTCACATGGTTAGTTAGCTGAAGACTGTTTTTTATATACAAAAGCCTAATATTCAAACAAACTAATTATGAAATGTTAAATCTATTCAAACTTATGAGACATATCCCAAAATTCTTAAGCACAGAGCTTATTCAGAGTAAGATATTTATCCAGCCATGAGCGATAACTGAGGAGAGTTTAGTACTCTATTGGTGGAATAAATCTTTTCATTACTTATACCAGGTTTCAGAGTTGCAGTAATTTTCAAATGACCTTGTTTGCTACAGATTTTTGCCCTCTCCATAAGTAATGCAAAGAAGTTTTTTCACTAGTGAAGTTTTAAATGTTCCTTCAAAAATATCATCTTTTTATAACATTAGCATCATTTTCTCATCTATTATTAACTTATCAAATTTGTTTCTATACCTGTTCAGCAAAAATGGTAGCATTATAAAATGGTGCACTATATTTCTTTTTGCACTGTAAATTTGTCAATACATACTGTGCAGTATTGTGATTAAGTTACAGATTAAGTCTCCTTCAGTCTTTCTGACCTATAAAGCTGCACAGTCTCTGCTCTGCAAATGATCTATCAGTGTAATACAATGAGGGAACTATCTGTACTACTGCTTCAATCACAAATTCATAATGAAGCCTAAGAGTGGAATTCCCATTATCCTACTTCTTATCCAATAATTTTCATAAATACTTCCTTGAAATAAACATATCATCATAAGATATAATTAAAATGTTATGTAGCCAACTGACCATGAACAAATGAATAAAAAATTCTGCACATGTAAAATGTCCTTTCTCAATCACTTATTAAGTTTGGAGAGCTCTGATATGTGACTTTACTTCAATTCCTTCATCACTATCTAAAGTCATTTTAATAGGATATACAGTAAATCACATTTTTCATCCACTTGGTAACATTCATATCTCATTCATATGCATCCAGTGCCTTAATGGTGTATGAAGTATGAAAACTTTTTTCTCTCGAGGGTAGAGGCTTTAAAATCTTTAAAATTTTCATTCAAATACCTCTCAATTTATGTGTATTTGATTTATGCCTATTTTAGAAAAATGCACAAGGTCCATTTACATCTTTTTTTTTTACTTCATGTGGGAATATGTTTTGAATAATGTGATCGTCACTGGGCTAGCTCACTGGTTTAGGGATGCCAGCACTGTGTTAGAGGTGTGTGTATGCATGGAATGGATACAATCTATAATAACGGACTGCTACAATATACTGTATATTGAATGTATTTTGCCCTTGCATCATACCACTAAAGCATATTTTAAGTTCTCTGGTACCAGCTAAGAAGCATAACACCATTACCAGTGAGGCTAAGATGGATGTGCTCTATCATTATGAAAAAGGGGAATGAACTGCTAATATTAAGCATGCCCTTGGACTTAGTGAATCTATTCCCGGATTGACAATTGCAATGCAGTGTACATTAATTACTTAGTGATTTAGGAGAGGATGAAGGTGATATGGTAAGGGTTAAAAGACTGGCTGATTGCTCTTCCCTTCTTATATTTAATATTCTAATGTCAAGTCACACCTAAAAATTTCTCAATCACCCACCAAAACACAGTAAAACTCTTTGATTTCCAACTCTCCATAAAAACTTATGTCTTTAAATAGATCAACTTGCTAGTTAAAGATTCATCTTCCTTCATCTTCACTCTAGTCTTTACATAGATCAACTTGCTAGTTAAAGATACATCTTCCTTCATCTTCTCTCTGAACAACTCCCCTGTCTCTAGTTAAAGAATAAGCTCCATATTTCTGTGAATAATGAGTACATGTCCTGTCCAGACTGACCAGATGCAATCTTAAGGGGTTAGGATGGTCAAACAATACAAAAATGAGTCACAATGTGGTCCTGTTAGCTCACTAGGCAAACAGAATCATCTATTAATACACTGCAGTGCTTGTAAGTCAAACTATAAAACATGTGATCGCATTCACCTTCAATTGAACTCAGTTTGGCACAAAAAAATTTTAATGGTTGGATTTCCTTCTTATGTAAATAAAGCTATTTTGTATCTAATTCAGTAACTTGAATGGGGCACCTTTACTTATTGATATACTGGTGAATCAATCTATCTATTCATATCTGTATCACCTACTTCCTCTGGGAACTCTACTCATGGGGGTGACCACAGCAAAAGCGTCTCCTTTATTTCTTTATGTTGAAGGCTCCAGTCATGGATAAAAACTGAAATATGGAGAGAATTAAGAAATGGAAAAAGAAAAGACAACATAGAGTATTTACAAACTTTTTAGAAAGTGAAAGGCCTGTCTTTTCAAATGTGCCAGGTCATAGTAATTGGGAAAGACATGAGAAGGTAGAGAGTTCCAAAGCTTCCTTCAGATACACCATTTCATGTATTTTCCACCATTTCTCTCCCTCCATCACTCCACTCTATTTCCCCATGTCACGGGTATTCTTCCTCTCATACCAACCTCTTGAAATGCACATCATACACTATCCTTGTAAACTCCCCGTCTCACATTCTTTCCACATACATAAATCACCTCAAAGTATTATTCTTCACCCACTCAACCACTCCACAATTCATTTCCTTTGCACTCCCTTGCATACCAAATCTCTTATAGACCTTCTAATAACTTTCTTCATTCCAATATAGCCATACCAAATGCTCTTCTCAATTAACTAATTTCCACAGCCTGGATTCTTGACTTCTGTGATTCACCCCATTTTCGAGTTTTGGCTGCATAGGTCAAGGTTGGGAGGACTATCCTGTCCCTTAATCATTTCTTCACTTCCATACTTACACCCCTATCCTTCATTATCCTATAAAGGGAACCAAAGACTCTTCTATCCTGTACTGCTCTCTCTCTTACCTCTCTTCCCACATCACCAAAGATAGCTCATAAATACTTGAAATCTCTCGCTTCTTCCAGTATTTCTCTCTCATATCAATAACAAGTTTAGTACAGTCTTCCCTCACTCTATTGGGGTTTGCAAAATCTATACTTTCACTCTGTTTCCTTTCAAACACCATTACTTAACTTTTACCTGCATTTACCTTCAATCACCTACTCTTACACACACCTGCAATTTCTCTTCACTCTCAACAAACAGCACAGTATCATCTGCTTGTCACTAGCCACCATGCCTTATCTCACCATCCATATATATGTCAAAAAGCCTCAGTGAAATCATGCAGCCCTGCCTCATACCTACTTGTATACAGAAACTTTTGCTCAACTCTCCATCCACTCTTATAAATGCATTTGTTCCTCTATAGAAGGCTTTCACACCATTTAACAGTTGTCCCCTTACCCCATGTATCCTTAACACATCCCATAAAGCAATATACTATGCTTCCTCCAGATTCATGAAAGATGCATACAGCTTCTTCCCTTTTGCTACATACTTTTTCACAGTCATCTGATCCACACATCCCAAAGTTTTCATAAAATCCCCTTACTCCTCACTTATTTTGCATTCAGTCACTTCCATCTCTATATCAGTCAACACTCTCGCATACACTTCTCCTGGTATACTTAACAGACTTATTCCCCTATAATTGCTATTTACATCCTTAGCATCTTTTCCATTGAATGAAATTAAATATCTTTCATCCAATAGTCAGGCACAACCTTCTGCTTCCATGCTAAGTTACTTATCAAATGCATCCACTCTATCACACTTTCTACTCCATACTTCAACATTTCAGCTGTAATACCATCCACTCCAGGTGCTTTTCAACCTAATCATTGCCCGTTTAACCTCCCTTCTTGCTCTGTCCCTGCACTTGTATCCTTTTCCTTTCATTCTCCATATCCATGTATGTAACAACTGCTGCCTCACCTTCATCCACATTCATCAGTTCTTCAAAATACTCATTCCATCTTGGTGAAAACTGTACATAATGGGATGTTCCACTTAAAAGAATAAACTCAGACATGCAAGCGTTAATGAGTTAGGCCATAGAAAATGAAAGAAATGACAACATTAGAGAATCTAATTTAACTTCACCCCCCAAAAATCTATATTTGAATACACTTGTTAGGGAGGTATACTATCAATACTACTTGCCCAGGCATCAGGAGGGTCAGTGATGGCTGCATAATGAGCCAGCACTTCAGTTGTTGTCAAGCTGTACTCCTGTGTTCCAGGTAACTGTTTCTCTTTTTGCCTCACCCACACATGGACTGCTGATATTCTGTCTACTAAAATCTCTCCTTGTCACACATAACACCTGACAACACTTAACTCACAAAACTTAATATTTGTAACTCTAAATTTTCCTGCTGAGTGCTATATGCTAGCCTTGCCTTTTGGCAATATTGTAGGAGCAATAGAAAGAAGTGGTGGAAAGGAACATCAGGCATGAGCATTAGGTAGAAGCAGTAGATGGGAACATTAAGGGGTTTCTTTGTCAATATTTTTGAAAAATCATCCATTATTACTGATCAACTTCTCCCCCCAACTAAGTTTGTTTGAGGTATACTGGGGGCCAGGGAAATGCCTCCTGATTAAAGGTTTGGCAAGGCTGACTGGTTTGACTTTTTTTACCCAACAATTTCCCTTCACTTCAACGTTCTCCACCGTCTTTACTTCATTCTTAGAGTTATCCTCTTACTTTACAGAAGAAAAGTCGCCAAAATCATCGAAATATCCGAGCTCCTGAGATAGAACGATAAAACAAAAATCAACTGTCAAATGAAAGTTTAAGTTCATCTTTATTTTCTATCAGGATAGATCTATGTAGACATTTCGATAACTTTAACAAACTTTTCGAGTAATGAAAAATTCGCAGCCTACAAGTATAACGAAGCGCAAAGGAAGCACAGAACTACCCTAACGTTATTCGAAACAATCACACCTATACCAGTAATATCAATAACATCAGAGTCACTGACATTTGAACAACCTGCTGTATCTCCAATTTTGACCCATCTTATTCTTCAGTAGAAGAGCGAGCATTAACCCATTCAACTCACCTTCCTAGCTAAATACTCTCGGACTAGAGAAGCACTCAACATCTCGACGTCTCTTCGATCCATGGTCAGGTCAGATCAGGTCAAGTCGGAGTCCCCTGACCGGGATTTGACCTCGGACGACCTACCAGCATGTGTTTACGTCAGGTTGTAAACACAGTGAGCGCTTGTCAGTCGTCAGGTGTTGTGCTCCAGCCGTCCGACCAGTGCCATCTGTCGGAGATAATTTTCCTTAATCCTGCATCTTTTATGTTTATCTCTATATCTGTCCCTTTTGTGTCATTCCTTATCGTTACATTGTACCGGATGAAGACTCTTAATCGGCCCTGATATGTATACAGTGATCATGAGGTGGTGAAGTGGGGTCAAAGGTCGAGAGATAGAGTATCGTAGACCGTCAGCTGTCAATGGTCAGAGCAAACATGGCTTCCTCCAGCAGAGGAATACAAATCGGATCAGCGTGGTTTCAAA
The DNA here is from genome assembly GCA_038088735.1 of Panulirus argus. Taxonomy (NCBI): domain Eukaryota; kingdom Metazoa; phylum Arthropoda; class Malacostraca; order Decapoda; family Palinuridae; genus Panulirus; species Panulirus argus. The sequence goes on along the minus strand of JAYMFT010000027.1, from coordinate 266,581 downwards.
GAAAAATCAAGCTCCGACCACAGCACAGAGGGATTCATTTAGTAACAGACGAAGTCTTGAAGGAAATTCCAGAACTCAGGCAGTTTTCTGTAGGCCTTCTACACGTACAGAGTAAGTACATGGCCTACTGTTTACATCTACAGCTCTCACACACATGAGGGTGTCGTCTGCATTTTTACCTGTAAAGTTAATATTGGACTATGTAGAACGATATTGTTTGGTAGAATTAACTACCACACATATACCATACCCTGTGGTATGGTTTGGTATTCATAGGAACTTATAAGGGTGAAATATTCACAGGTGATGGAATGGTTAGAAAACTTCAAAATGTTGGAAATGAACTAAATGCATGATATTACCTGTCAAAAATGATAAGTAGATGATATACTGTATGAGAAACTAGTATGAGATACGTAGGTAAGTTAGAAATATTATATATAGGCGAAAACCAAGAAAAACATGTAATGGATTGGAACATCTCATGAAGTAAATATATATTTAGTGGTTGTAGATAGTGTTGTAATTGTTTACAAGGGTAAGAGTTGAGTAAGCAAAAGTCTTGATTTAGCACTGCATTGCTAACACCTTCAGATATTGAGTGATTTTTCTTCTATAATCCTTGTGTAGTGTTCAGAGATTACAGTAACAAGTACAGAGAATGATATGGAATAGTATGTTTTAATGAATTATATTGAATATGGCAATATACCAGTGAGGGGTTTTGTATATTAGGAAATGTGTGGGATTGATTAATGCATAAATAGGTAAAACCACTTGAGAAAGATCAGCAGAACCTATGGAAACTTCACTTAGTAACCAATGTGTTTAGTAGAATAATATTAACATTAAATTGGTTTCTTGCTGGGCATTGCATGGCAGCTCCATTTTCCATTTTTTTTTTGAGATTCAGTAGCATTTCTGCAGAGCTCAATCATGTGTGTAACTGGTATGTTTGGTATAGAATACTGAACACTAAGATAAGTCTCGACTGTTGTGGAAGTTAGGTGGGATGTTTGTATTTTTTTGTTTGTCAAGTGTATTATGTACTTTTACATTAATTAATCCCAGATTATCCCACATCGTAATTAACATCATCTATTGATGTATCATGTTCAACATCATGATCTGAGACTTATTCTGTAAACACTTCACAAACACTACAGAGAAAAAACCTAATATCCAAAGTTAAGTGTTGTGAAGCTATACTTTTACTGTCTAGCACCACATCACTATTAGTTTTGGATATCGAGGAATTATTCTGTGCAGTGTGTAGAGAATTTGATAAGAGTTGCAAGCAGGAATTTGAGCAGTGTATCTTTTTATTGATATTAACTCCTTAGATGAAAGTTTGGAATTCCATCCAATATTGGCCTTTTTTTTTTTTCTTTAAATATCCTTTGGTTTTAACTCCTGAAATATTGATGTGTCTTTACTAAACTGCTTAATCAGGGTCACCACCCCTTAGATCCACCTACTCCATCCTTGCACTGTTGCCACTGGATCCATGCACTATCTCTAGCCTAAACCACAGCTGTAAAAGTTATATTAGTTCAGTTGTTTGTATGTATTCTTAATGTTTACACATGGTATTTCTTTAATTTTATAATGGGAAACAAATTTATTTTTATCCATGTTGTGATAAAAAGATAAGAAGACCCCTGCTGTTTGAGGCTTAAATAAGATGGTAATTGCATATGGGAAAATGTGGAGTTAATTAATGTAAAAGTACTTAAGATCAATAGAACCTATAAAATCTTTTAGGCACCTTTAAAGTAGAGTTACTTTAATACTCAGTATTCTAGTCAAAATATGCCAGTCATACCTATGATTGAATACAATGTAAAGGGCACTGGACATCAACAAACAGTTGATACATCAAGTGGCCATCCAGTCCCCAGCAGCATACCAACTTTTTAATATTTAGCTGTCATTCTGGTGGCTTGGTGAGGTGCTTATAGGTTCTGTTAATTTTTTCTAAGTGTATTGTACATTGATTAACCCCACACTTTTCCTTGATGTAAATAAACCTCACTACCATTGCTATATTTAATGTTCTCAGTTGAATGTATTACTGTTGATTCATCCTCTGCTACACTACTGTTATCTGCTACACTAATGTTACTGTAACTTTTCTCCAAACACTACTCAAACATTGCAGAGGAAATTTAATATCCAAACTTTGTTAATGCAGAGTTAACTAAACTTTTACCTTAGTTTTTACAGAATGGGGAAGGAGGTTTACATGCATAGGGCCCCATTGTCTGAAAAATTTTTACCATCAGGTAGACTGATTGACCAACCATTATTAGAATATTTATCAAATTTATCCTAATTTGCTCTTCTTTGTAATCAGTGTGAAGTAATTAAAGATTAATAGTAGTCAGTTTAGTTACACATAGTAATTGCCTTCAGATATTAAGAGATTTTGTTTAGCCATGGTAGTGAAATGCTCGGAGAATAGAATAAGTATTATGAAGCAAGAATTGGTGCATTATGTTTTAACCACTGGTGTTATTCCTTCATTTTGTGTTGACCCTTATGGGGCTGTTTCTGTTGCCACATGTGAATATGAAGCTTCACACCTTTGTTTCAGATCCCAGCTGGTGTTTACTTCCAAAGCTAGAAAATATATCATGCGTATCATTCACCCAAAGAATGTCAAAGAGAGTACATATATATCATTTGGGTGTGATGCCAGATGTATGCATTCACAAATGTAGATAGTTTTGAAATAAAAGAAACAGTTTCTACAATATTGTTATTTATATTTTTTGGAGCCAAGAAAGTTATTTATTCATGTATTCTTGTGTATGAATGTATCTGTAAATAACAAAGGAACATAAAACATTCATGTTTGAAAAGGTATTTAGAATATGTAAGTTAGTGAAATCATGCCTTAAAAAGAAAACAAGAAATTGTTAAATGTGATTAGGTGGATATGGAATGAATCACACTTGGAAAATCACACTTGGAAAAACTATAATTACCACATATATACTTCTTACACAAGGAGCATTTGTACTGCCAGCATAGGCTTTTCCCCATCCACTGAACACTCCCACCCCAACATAGAGGAAGGTATACCAATTTTTGGGTATTTTCCTTTATTAAGTAGAAGATAAGCATTACAGTATTGTCTACATTTTTTTCACCTATGGGGGTGAACCAGGGAAGGAAATACTGCTGTTTAAAGATTAGATGAAGTGAAAGTGGTGAGAGAGGGTTATGAAAGTGTGGAGTGAATTAATGTAAAAGTACAAAAGGTTGAAATGCATGACCCAAATCAACAGCACCTACAAAAACCTCACTTAATCACCCATTGCAGCTGAGAATTACGATAGATATATCCCAGTATTATTGTGGTGAGCAGCTGGGTACTGTTTGGAATGCCAGCTTGTGGGCAGTTGGCATGATGCTAAATCGTGGGTGTTTTTGTTGTTTTGACCTGAATATAGAAAAGGAATATATATTTCAGCTGCTAGGGAGGTTAGGGTAGGTTTTCCTAAGTTCTGTTGATTTTCTACATATGCTTCACAATATTTTGTTTACCCCCCCATTGTTCCTAGTATATGTAACCCTCACCATTATTGCCTTATTTGGTATTATGAAATAAGATATAATGATCCAAAACACACTCCACTTTTCTGTTCTCTAGACACTGTACTTATACTACCAAAGCTAGTTTTGATGTGTAACTTTCTTTGTTATTTTTATATATGATTACCCCAGGACATCTTTCTAAGAACGACTCCTGGTGTTACCAAGGAGTTCTCTTTAAGAAAGATACCTGGAATTACCTAGTGGCTCTTGCATCCTAAGAATATGCTACTTTCAGCAGAGGGAAATGTGGATTCATTCAGCAAGATTGTACTGCCAGTGATGTAGCCTTACCGAAGGCAGCTTTTCACTCACGCTGTAACCTCATGCAGGCAGTATCTAGTAATACCTGTTGTGTAACTAAACAGATTGTAATTGCTATTAACAGTTTCTCAGATATATGTTATTAGATTTATGTATGTATTGTTTATAGAGGATGGTTTATACATGATACTGAATGTACTGGAAACATTTACATCATTACCTTGCCTTCTTAATTATTTTCAGTAACTTGGCAAATCTTACACTTGCATCTTATTACGCCCTTGGATGGGACATATAGGATGGTTTGGCAGAAGTTAAGTTAGTCAAGAAGTAATGTAGTAGTGTTCTTCAAAGATATAAGGAGAGGCAGGTAGAGGTACTTATAGGTGCAATGGGGGAAGTCACAAGGGACAGATGTAGACAGAGAAGCCAGAAGAATGCAGTGTAAGAATTCTGTATGTGTAGGGGGTATTGATAAAGTCTGTAGTCTCACCTGATGCATCATTTTGATATGTAGTGAAAATGGAAGAGGTATATATGTTAACATAAAAGTTCATGTTTCATTTAAAAACATTGGGCTGGATGTATGTGTACTGCCATATTGAATTATGATTGGAGTTAATGATAACTGATGTAATAATAGCCTTCAGTTTCAGTTTTTGCTCACTCCTTTACTGTTTTTCCATAACATGTTAAAAAATTCTGTGTTTTTGGTAAATGTTTACTTTCCCCACACCATTCACAAGTATTGTCCTTTTTTTTATTCTTTTTAGCCAAAATGTGAAACACTATAGCAAGCTATTATTATCTTCCTATATGCAGTAAACATTGTATTGCTAAAGGCATTGTGGGCTGTCACTTATAACCTCACAAAAAAACGAGAGGTACCATATTGCAACTCTTATACTTATGTCACACTTCTCTCTTATCCTATCATTTCTCATTTGATCAACATTCCTCACATCACATATTGTCCTCAAATATTTCATTGCCAATGCATTCACCCTCATCTGTATTTTGTCATCTAGGGCCCATGCCTTGCATCCATATAATACTGACGGGACTACCATACCAGACATACCCATCTTTGCCCTCATAGACAGTGACCTTTATTACATTCTGCAATGTTTCCATTTGGCAATATCAGTATTTTTGTTGTTTCCAAACTTGTTCATTCTTTCAATTCTTTTTTTTTTTATCTAATCTATCTCATTTTCTGTCTCTACCTCTTCATACTCATCCATTTGTATGTGTATTTCATCATCACTGTTATCTTGTTTCACTGATTTTGTTTCGTGCTATCTGAGAGAGAGAGAGAGGATGCAGATTTTTCATGCTCTTTCTGTTTTGATTTGGAAGGCATATTATTAAAATCAGGGATTTGGTCATTATGTATGGGGCTTTTAGAAGAGCCATTTTCCAAAGTTATTGGAAAATGGAAAATTCCTTCTGAAATCATTAAGGTAATTATACCCTAGCATTCAGATGTGTATGGCATAGGGTGAAACAGGAAGATTTTTTTTGTGTTTGTTATAGCACTGTTCTGGATTACTTAGAAGACATTGATTTTACATGAAATTATGTTTTTAAAAAAATTTAACCACTGGTTACTTTGGATTTAGTTGTGACCCCATTTTAATGAAAATAATGTCACTTGAATGTTTGAACTTCACTCTGCATCATTTATGAGCTAGTTCTATTTTGAGATGCACAAAGAAATGAAAAGTACTCAAAATTTTATCTCTGTTTTATTTCAGTGTCTTCCTCTGTGTAAGGATAGTGCATATAGAATCATTACTGTACAGGTTAGACTGTATTGTCTTTATTTGAGATGGATTTACAAAATATTTAATGACTCTCTTATCCTCTACATCAGGGTGTTGGTATCCATTTTCAGTAAAACTAATTTAATGCTCTTCTTTTGCAGTTCTCCACACATCAGCCAGTTTAGCGCTGAATGAAAACTGGGACCCATACGTCAGAGATGACATGGAGATGATGCTCAACAAAATAGTGCCTGAGGTATGTTGCATCTTGCCATCTCCTTTTAATGGAGAACACATAGCAGAGCTTTGTCAATCTCATCTCATAATTTTTGTTGTGTAGCAGTTTGGTATGAACAAAATATTTATCCTGTAATGATTCATTGTAATTCACTATGTTTTGCTTTACAGTGGCTTTGTCAGTATTTTGGGATAGAGATGGGGTTTGATTGGCAAAGTTTGATTGCATTTGAGATATTGTATATTGAAGTTGCTTTCTCCTAGGGTAGCTGATGTTAGACTCAGGCTTGATACTTACTAAAGAATATAAAAATTTTATTTCCCCATAGACTGGAGCTCTCCTTGATTAGAGTTTCTAGCTGAGCAGAAGCCACATAGCAGGTGTATTATTCTCTTACTTTTAGAATCTCCACTGGACAAATATGTTCTGAAGAACTCGTGCTGATGGTAAATTGTCCTCGCCAAAGCAAATTCCAAACTAGTTTTATATGTCTGTACTGATGAATGGTTATGCTACTTGTTTAGAGTAGATTTTGCATGAAAAACAAAAATTTTCATGGGTGCAATATTTACCCTCTTTCCTTTGATTTGTGTTGTTAATGACATTTTGCCTAGAATAGTAACCCTCCCTTCCTCCTCCACCACAGCCGGATGTTATAGAGTTTTGGTTTGGTTTATTTTTTAACATAGATTTCCATTTTTTTCCAGGGGATGCCTTACCGACATTCCTGTGAAGGCCCCGATGATATGGTAAATTGTTTTTCCAATTTTGCACATCATATTAGCCGTCCACTAAAATTTTTTCCTCTTTAAAGTTTATGGAGTAATTAAGGGGGCTACATTTTACCCAACCATATATGTATATACAGTATACATTTTTCCTCTAGATACAAGTCATCTGAAATTATTGACCTTAAATAGTACATGCTAATAGATATTCTTCTTCATCCAAAAGAATTGTTTTGATGGACTTTGTATACAATCCATATGCATCAAGGTTTGGACACCCCTTTCCTTATGCACTCATTTACAGTATATTGATTGATGTTTGTGTGTCTGTGAGCACTGTACTTTGTAGCACCTTCCTGCAAAACCCATTTATGATCATCTGCCATAAATTTGTCTTGGAACCTTTGTTATGTTGATGAAACGAAACCTTTGTTATTTTGATGAACCATGTCAGTATGTCTGTATCCAGTATTCTGTCTTCTTTTATTCAGTAGGAAAGTCACACATCATTTGATTTACACAGTGCAGTCTACTACTCTGTACTAATACTCCTGTCATTTACATTCTCCTTTACCTCATTCTTCCTCTCATTTTCAGTTACCCCCCTTTGCTAATACCCTGTGACTCATATACTCTTGTTTTGTCCTTCAAATTTTGTTTAGGCATACCCTTGTTTTACTTTTGAACATCACTTTAGACCGAACTATATGAACTGCCACACATCACATTTAAGCTCATATCTTTAAACCTCATAGATTAATGCTAAATGTCATTCCTTTGTCATCTCTAGATGCACATTTTCTTGACAGGTATTTGAAATTCTTAACCTGCCTCAACTTCTTACCATGTAACCTCATTGACAGGTATTTGAACTTCTTAACCTTCCTCAACTTCTTACCATGTAACCTCATCTTACAGTATTACTTTCCTCTTATACCATCACCCTGCTTTTGTTAGTGTTACTTTCAATTCCCTCTCAGCACACACCATGCAGTGGCCCCCTAAATCTGCTGATTCAGCCATTAACACAGCATTATCCTCATTAAACAACATCCTCACTCTCCATTTTCATTTTTCCCATCTTACTTATATACTTAGTTATTAGCAGACCTCCCTTACCACTCAGAATAGTTATTAGCAGACCTCCCTTACCACTCATTCTGAGTCATAGGATAATTATGGGGAGACTCACTCTAATCTTATCTCAGCTTCTTTATTCCTTTGCTTATCTCTAAACTTGACCTACTATGTACAGGAATGTTGCCTATCTTTTAAGAGCCACTTCCATATTCCCAGTGTTGACTCATTTCATAATGCCTTTTTATTTTTTGGTTCACTTTTCTTTAGTCTTTATGTGATGTGTACACATTGTACACTTTTCCCTGGTCTGTAATTGCTGTGCACACTGATTTTCTTTTTCAGTCATCATGCAGCAATTTAACCATATTACAATAATCATAAGGGCAAATAACTGCTTTGTACACCGGTACCTCTCCCTAAATTTGACAATGCTGATCTCTCACTTGGCCATTTAATGATAACACTCACTGTTAGCATAGTCAAGAACTGGTAAATTTTAAGGTGGCATCCTTCACTAGATGTTCTTATGACAGGAAGTTAGAATTTGCCTAGTACATTGAAAGATTCTCTGCATGTGCACTCTTGTATTATCCTTTCCTTAGCCTTCTCATGGGGTCTGACTTCCAAGAAGAATGTCAGATTATGAAAGCAAAAATGAAGAACCCCAGTTTGTCAGATGTACCATGATATGACCAGTTATTGAATGAGAATATATGGAGTGAACTACAGGTTGAACACACACAATCATTTGTTGAAAAAAGGACAAATGAGATGATATGAGCTTTTGAAAAGGATGGAGGAAACAAGTTACTCCTAGAAATATGTATAATTGATTATTTACCAGAGAAATTGCCAGTGGACAGTCTCAGAATGAGATGAAAACAACTCATGAAAGGTTCTGTTTTAAAAGTAGGTTCATCCATGCAAGAGGTGGAAACTGAGGGACTTAACAAAGAGCATGTAGCATGGAAAAATTTGTATTGACTGAAAAGAAGTGTACTTACATGGCACCAGATGAGGTGTGTAAAGGGATAAGGAAATTTTTCAAGCTTCTTGGTATGATTTTTTCTCCTACCCCATGTGGATAAACAGCAGAATACATATTTTTCCAGCTTCATTAAGAGTTGCACAAAAAGCATCAAAACCATTATTTTTTCTCATTAATTAAGATTTTGCAATTTCAGTCTTTAAAGGGATACACATTGGGCCCAAAATCATCACTCTCCCATACAATGTATCAGGTACGCAACACTGTAATTTGAACTCTCACTACCCTCATTGCCTCACCATGAGGTGTACATACAATAAAAATCCTAACAAACCAGTCACATCCACTTTGGTTGCCTTGCCATGCTTCATCTTCCTCAAGGCTTTCACTCCTCTTTCTTCACCTGTCCACATGCCAAGACTCTCTCACTTTGCATATCTTCTCAACCCAAACACTCCAGATCTTCCACTCTGTCACCAGTCACATTCAACAATCTTTCAAAGTACTCACTCCCCTTCATTTCAGCTCATCCTAGTTTCACATCCCATTTGTTCTCCTGTTTTTCTTAGTATTAACCTCCTTCCACAACATTATCTTAAATTCCCAGAAGTTTGTTGATACTTGTTCACCTAAACATTCTTTAGCCTTCTTTTTCAGTTAGTGGAAAGTTTTAAAGGACCTTATCACTCTAAAGAAGTCCGTCATTTCCCATTACCGGAAGAAGTGCAGCCTTGAAGGTGTGCTGCTTGAGAGAAAAGGGTCCTGGGGTTATATGATAAGAATGATAATGATAATTTGAGGAGGAGGGTGGATGCATTGGAAATGAAATTTTGAGGACAATATTTGGTGTGAGGTGGTTTGATCGCATCAGTAATAAAAGGATGAGAATGAGGTGTGGAAATAAACATAGTGTGGTTGAGAGAACTGAAGAGGATGTACTGAAATGGGTAGGACGTATGGAGAGAGTTAGTGAGGAAAGGTTGACAGGGAAGACATATGCATCATAATAAGAGGGGACAAGGAAAAGGAGTTGATCAAATTCGAGATGAAAAGATGGGGTGCAATAGATTTTGCATGATCGGGGCCTGAATATGTAGGAGGGTGTAAGGTATGCATAGGATAGAGTGAACTGGAATGATTTGCTATACATGGGTCAACATGCTGTGATTGGCAGCGAGGAACTCTGGAAAGGTCTGTGGGGCATGGTTGTGGATAGGACCCTGTGGTTTTGGTGCATTACACATGACAGCTAGAGAATGGTCGTGAGTGAATGTGGCCTTTCTTCTTTTGTCCTTAGCGCTACCTTGCTAAAGCAATAAGTGGCAATCAAGTATGAAAAACAAATATATAGCTATATATCATCTCTCTCTCATACTTATCGGCTGTTTTTCTGCATTACTGATGTAGTGCCAGAAACAGATGAAGACAGGCCACTTTCTCTTACATCTATTCTCTATCTGCATATACAATGCATCAAAACCACAGCCCCATATCCATAACCAAGCCCCACAGACCTTTCCATGGTTTCCTCTGCTGTTTTACATGCTCTAGTTCAGTCCACTGAAAGCATGTTACCCCCCCCCCCCCACCACCACCACCACCATACCACTTATTTCCAGTTCACTCTAGCCCATATGCATCTTTCATCTTCCTTCATGTTCAAGCCTCCTTCACTCATAATTTTTTTTTCACTCCATCCTTCCATCTCCAGTTTGGTCCCCCCCCCTTCTTGTTGTCCCCTCCACTTCCAACAAATGTATCCTCTTTGTCAACCTCTCCTTGCTCATTCTCTCCAAATGTCCAAAGCATTTCATTTCAGCTCACCCTCTTCAGCTCTTTAAACCACACTGTTTTTATTACCACACTTCTGTCTTATTATTTATTCAGTCAAACCACCTCACACCACATACTGTCCTCAAACTTTTGTTTTCTAATGCCTCCACCAATGCCTCCCAGACCCTTTGAATCTCAACCCACTGTATGACTCATTCTTGCTTCCGTGGTTCCATTTGTTGCCACAACAACTCCCAGGTATATAAAAAATTTTCACTTTCTCCAAACTTTTCTCTGTTCAAAGCCACACCCCAACTAATGTGTCACTCTGTCCCACTAAACTTTATAACCTTGCTTTTATTCACATTTACTCTGAACTTCCTCTGTTCTCACATTTTCCTGAACCCGGCCACCAATTTGAGCAGTTTCTCACTCAGATCTGCCTCAAGTGCTGAGTCATATGCAAATAATGTATTTACTTCCTAGGCCCTCCCACCCCCTAGAGACTGCATACCCACACCTCTCTCCAAGACCCTTGCATTCACCTGTCTCAGCACCCCATCCATAAACGAATAAAACAGTGAGGATGACATCACACCCCCTGCTACAGACCAACATTCATCTGGAGCCACTAACTCTCCTCTCTTCCTATTCCCATACATGCCTTACACTCTTGATAAAAAAGACATATTACTGCCTCTAGTATCCTCCCACACCATATGTTTGCAAAACTTCCGCAAGGCATCTCTTTCAGCCCTATCATATGCTTTCTTCAGATCCATAGATTCCACATAAAAATCCTCCCTCATAAGTATTTCTCATACACATACTTCAAAGCAAACACCTGATCCACACACTCTAGCAACCATATTGTTCCTCTCCAGTCTGATGCTCTCTACGTGTCTTCACCCTCTTAATTACTACTCTCCCATACAACTTACTAGGTACAGTCATCAAACTTATATGTCTGTTGTTTGAACACTCACTGTTGTCCCCCATGCCTTTATACTTTGGCACTATATATGTAATTCACAAATCCTCAGGCACCTCAGCATGATCCATACATACATTGAAAATCCTAATTCACCAATCAACACCACAGTCATCCCCTTTCTTAACAAACTCAACTGCAGTACCATCCATGTTGCAATATATTTCATTTTATGCAAGGCTTTTACCACCTCCTCTTTCTTCACCAAATCACTTTCCTTGACTCTCACTTTGCACATCAACCTGACCCAAAACATCCTATATCTGCCTCCTTATCATCAAACACACTTAACATTTCTTCAAAATACTTGCTCTATTTCCTTCTTACATCATCACTGCCTGTTATCACTTCCCCATTTTCCCCTTTCTCTGATGTTCCCATTTGTTCTCTTTATTTTTTCAGACACTATTAACCTCCTTCCAAAACATCTTATTCTCCTTAAAGTTCGATGATTGTCATTGACACCTTGTCTCATTTGTGCTCATTTCAACCCCTACATCTTCCTGTTGACCTCCTGCTGCTTGTTGTGGTACAGCTCCCAATTATTGGCACTCCTTCTTCCTTTCACTGGCAGCTTTTGCTTCTTCATTCCACATGTCACTCCCCATTCTCACCTGGCCACCTTCCACTTACTGCATGCCACTCTTTCTTGCACATGCCAGCACTGTTTCCATAAATGTCTCCCAATTTTTGCCAATTCCCTGTTCTTCATTTTATCTCACCTTTTACAATTCTGCTTCCAGTCTCTCCTAGTATTTCATGATACACATCTTTTCCAAGTACACTTAGTTTCACCGCCCTCTTCTCGCTTATATTATTCCCTCTTTTCCAAAATCTTCACACTTACCTCAACCAAAAAATGGTCAGACATCCCAGCAATTGCCTGCCTCAACACATTCACATCCAAGAGTCTTTCTTTTGCACACCTGTCAGTTAGTGCATAATCCAGGGATGCTATCTGGTTATCTTTTCTACTCATGCACATATGTATGTTCCTCTTTTTAAATCAGGTATTTCCAGTCACCAGTCATTTTTCAGCACATCTCCACAGGCTGTTCACCATTCCTATTCACCTCACTGAATACTCCCATGTCTTCCATTTTTACCTTTGGTATACTCGTTTACACTCTTCCAAACTCTGCAGTTTCTCACTCGAATCTGCCACTAGTGCTGTATCTTCAGCAAACAATAACTGACTCAGTTCCCAGGCCCTCTCATCCCTTATAGACTGCATACTCCCATCTTTCTCTAAGACCTTTGCATTTACATCATGCATCAGTCCATCCACAAACAAATTAAACAGCCATGGTGACATAACATGACACCCCTGCCTCAGACCAGCCTTTACTTGGAACCATTAACTCTCCTTTCTTCCTACTCACACAGATGCCATACATCCTTGATATAAACTTCTCTCTGCTTCTAGCAGCTTTCCTCCCACCCTGTATACCCTTAAGATCTTCCACAAGGCATCTCTGTCTGCTATTCCATATGCTTTATCCAGATCTAGAAATGACACATTCAGATCCATATGTTTCTTTAAGTATTTCTCACACACATTTTTGAAGGTAAACACCTGATCCACACATCTTCTACCACTTCTGAAACCACACATCTCGCCAATCTGATGCTCTGTATATGCCCTCACCCCCTCGATTTCAACCCTCCCATACAACCAACCAGGTACAACACTCAAGAAACTTATACCTCTGATGTTTGACCACTCACCTTTATCCCTCTTGCCTTTTATCAGTGGCACTATACATGCATTCTGCCAATCCTCAAGCACCTTACCATGATCCATACATGCCATGAAAATCCCAACTAACCAATTAACAACACCGTCACCCCCTTTCTTAAGAAGTTCAACAGCAGTACCATCTGCTGCAGTCACTTGCCACATTTCTTGTTACATAAGGCTTTTACCTTCTCTTCTCTCTTCACCAAACTACTTTCCATGACTCACTTTGCACACCACCACACCTATACACCCAACATTTATCACCTTACCATCAAAAATGTTCAGCATTCCTTCAAAATACTCACTCCATTTTCTCCTTATCTCATCACCACCTTTCACCACTTCCCCATTTGCCCCTTCACTGATGTTCCAATTTATTTTCTTGTTTTTTTCATTACTGATCTTCCAAAACATCAGATTCTTCCTGAAGGTTACTAATACTCATTAACCCCAACTATCATTTTCTCTCTTTTTTTATTTCAACCCTTGTACCTTCCTTTTGACCTCCTGCCACTTTCTCTTGTACATCTCCCAATTATTAGCATTTCTACCCATTAAGTACCCCCTATGTACCTTTCTTTTCTTTCATTAGCAACTGTACTTTGTCATCCATCTCACGATCCTTTCTCACCTGCCCACCTCCCACTTTCTTCATGCCACACACTTCAGCAGCACATGCATGCACTACGTCCTAAAATACTTCTCATTCCTCACCCACTCTCCTAGTTCTCTTTGCTCTCATCTTTTGCCATTCTACACTCAATTTCTCCTTGTATTTCTGTACACAAGTCTCCTTTCCAAGCTCACTTTCTTTCAACACCCTCTTCTCACTGATGCCATATCCTCTTCTCTGAAACCTCAACAAATAATGGTCCAAAGAAAAAAAAGAAAAAAACACTGTCTACCTTCCATGGCCAAGATTTATTGTGGGTACAAGCATAACCTTACATCCAGTCAGTGAGACTAGTGTTTCTAATGGTGTGAGCACCAGCAACCCATTACATTGTGCCTCAGGTTATCTTGAGGGAATGATCTTTCTTTACTCTTCCTAGCTGCCACTTTGGTCAGGGAATTTTGCTTCAGGGCACTGTATTTCTTCCAATTGTGCTTCATGATGGTTGGCTCTTACCTTTCTAAGGAGGAGAAAGCCTGAATGCTCGCAAGGAAGCAAGAAAACATTTGTACACTTGAGATTTCTTGGCACACTGGGCACATGGAACGCAGTCAGGCAGCTTCTTGTAACACCTCTTCATTGCCTTGCATCATTCAGGAGATCAAGACCCTGTGGACCCAAAACATGGTCCTTGCCAGTTCTATGCCTAGACATCTGCAAATCGTAATTATGGTCAAAGGAGAGTTCACAAAGTAATGAAATGTAAGTGTGACTGCTTTAAAAAAATGTATGGGGAGTTGGACAAGGTTTTTGTGGACACTATTCACCCTCACCTCCTCCTGGTAATGATCAGGCATCCCTTTTGCCGCCCCTTTCAGCTTATTCACATGTAAAAGTCTCTCTTTTGCATGCTTACAATTTAGTATGTAATCCAATACTGCCGACTTATCATCTTTCCTACTCACATATACTTCTCTATATCCCTCTTTTTAAAACAAGCATTGCCAATCACTAGTCATTTTTCAGCACACCAACTCCCCAAGCTTTTCACCTTTTCCATTCACAGCACTGATTAACCCATGCCCCCTCAATTATACCCTCAACTGCCATATTCGTAACCTTTGCATTATATCATGATGCATCACTAATACCATATCTCTTGCATCAAAACTGACATGTTCTCTCAGCTTCTCCCAAAACACTTACTTCTCTTGATCTTTCTTTTCATGGCCAGGTGCAAAGCAATAGTAATCACCCATCCCTCACAATCCACTTTCATTTTTACCCACATTAGCCAGAAGTTCACTTTCATGTTCTCTTCCAAACATTCCCACAACTCTTGCTTCAGTTGTAGTGATACCCCTTAGTTTTTACCCATGCACCAACTCATGACTTTACTCCTAAGACATTCCTAAACCATTCTTCCACTTTACCCTTGAGTTTTTTCATGCACAGCCAGAATATCCAGGTTCCTTTCCTGAAATATGCTATTATCTCTCCTTTCTATTTATCTTAGTTACATCCTCACACATTTCAGACACCCCAGCCTGAACCTTCAAGGAGGTTGAGCACTCCTTGCTTGGCTCTTTTATCTGTTCTCACCCATAGTGTTTCCTCTTTTCTGAAAACCATTACAAATCCTCACCCTGACCTCCACAAGGAAATGATAAGACATCCCACCAGCTGCCCCTTTCAACACATTCACATCCAAAAGTCTCTCTTTTGCATACCTGTCAATTGATGTATGATCCAGCAGTGCCTGCTAACCATCTTTAATACTCATGTCTGTATAATTGTGAATGTCTCTCTTTTTAAACAAGGTATTCCCAGTTACCAGCCCTTTCTTATCTCTATTCTTATTTTAGTGATGTATGATTTTCATATCTCTTCCACTATCACAAACATCCTCGTAGGTACCCAGTGGTCTGTTACTGTTTGAATTCCTTTGTATTCCTTTGTAATCTCAGCACTACTTTATAAGCTGTTCACCATTTCCATTCTCTTTACTGAATACCCCATACCCCCATCTTGTACCCTCAACTGCCACATTACTCACCTTCACATTTATATTTCCCTTCACTAATACCCAGTGTCTTGCATCAAAAGTGCTGACACACTCACTTAGTTTCTTCCAAAGCACTTGCCTTTCATGATCTTCCTTTTCATGTCTAGGAGGATAAGCACTGATAATCACCCATTTCTTACAATCCTATTTCATTTTTACCTACGTTAGTCTGGAGTTCACTTCCTTACACTCTTTCACACTCTCCCACAACTGCTTCAGCAGTAGTGGTACCCCTTTCTTAGCTCTTACCTTCACACCAGCCCCTGATTTTACTTCTAGGACATTTTCGAACCATTCTTCCCCTTTACCCTTGAGCCCTTTTTCACTCAAAGCCAGAAGATCATGGTTCCTTTGGTCAAACATACTACTGATCTCTCCTTTCTTCTCATCTTAGTTACATCCACTCACATTGAGACACCCTAACTTGACGCTTCGAGGAGGGTGAGCACTCCATGTTTCGCTCTTTCTTCTGTTCCATCCTTTAGATATTGAAATACAAGAAGGGGGGGGGTTCAAACCCCCTGCTTTTGCCTCCTTTAATCACCTTCTGTGACAAGCAGGAAATATGGAGGTAGAATTCTTTCTCCCTAACCCATAGGATTATATATATTGTCAGTAATAATATTAAAGTAATTATTGAAGTCAATACCAATATAGAAACTGGGATTTAAAAAAATGGAGGAATTAAGTGGTATTTACACATACAGTTGGATGACAGTGTACTAATTATTGATTATGTTCACAGTGGCCAGGGTGAGGCCATTCTTTTAGTTGTTTCTACAAGGTAAAATGGGCTTGATGTAGTTGTGGTGTCGAACTTCAACTTAGAGATGAGGGGTCTGTGGTGGCAGTGGGTAACAATGGCAAGAGTGGTGCAGAGATGAGGGGTATGTAGTGGCAGTGGGTAACAATGGCAAGAGTGGTGCAGTACCTTCTTCATCCCAGACTGTCACATAAATTAAAGGTGATGGTTGTAGAGAAGCAGGATGGCCTCAGTGCTAAGCACCTTTTGATAGGTGGTGGAAGAGAAACCAAGGATGGTTTTCTTTGCCCTTTTTTTACATGTTTCTTTGTTGCCTCTGTTTGAGGTGGTTATAGACAAAAAACAAACAGAGGAGGCATGGTTGATTTTAGAGTTTTAGATTGAATGTTGTGTAAATGCTCTTGAAGTTCAAGCATAGGTATTCCAGTTGTCGAGTTTATGAAGAAAGTAAAGATGATAGCTGGATGATTAAATGATTGTACTGACAATTTTCTTCCTGCTTAGTGTAATGTCCAGTGTGACACTGAGAAGCTTAATGTACTTACCAACCTGGAGAGGGATGGGGCCTAATGGAGCAAGGATGATATGGATGACCATGGTCTTAGTTTGGTTGATGCTGATGTTGGTGATGATGCAACTCTGAAGGGCATTAAAGATGATGAGAGGGCAGTGTAGTTAGCAGAGCTGTTGTCAATGCTGACAATAGTGGTACATTCATTGGCATACTTGCCAATGACTGGGACATGTTAACTGATAGGTATGCAAAGTAGAAATTGTTGAATGTGAACATGCTTAAAGGATGGGAGGGGGAGATGTAGAATGTCAGTTTTTTTTTTTTTTTTTTTTTTTTTTTTTTTTTTTAAGATTGGAGTGAAGGTTGGTGGTGGGCTAAGGGAAAGAGGAAAATGATAGGTATGAAAGAAGTGGTGAAAGTGAGTGAGCTCAGTAAAGTGGCTGGTGTAAAGAAATATGAGGAGAGAGTGAATGATATATGATAACTTTGCATGAAGTTTAAAAAGGGGTGTAGAAGAATGGAAGGTATATAGGGAAGCACTACTAAAGAAATTTGGTTGAAATATGTGGTGTACAGAAGTGATCAGGTTGTATGAGAAAGGTTATTGAGGGATGGAATGTGGAAGCTGATTTGCTTGTGAAAGAGAAAAGGAGCATAATGGTCAGTATCTGCAGGGCAAAGGTGCAAGTGATTGGAAGGAGCACAGGAGTAACTGGCAGGAACTGTAGAGTAAAGCATAAGAACTGAAAAAGAGAACTAATGAGGGATGTGTAGAGTAAGTGAACTAAAGGGAGAATAAAAAGAATGCTTTGGGGACAAGAGAACAAATGTGGGTGATAATGAGGAGACTGTTTGGGGAAGTGGCATCTAACATATGAAAATAAAGTGGAGTGAAAATTTTGCAGGGTTGCTGAATGTGTTAACTCATAAGAAGGTGGATGCACTGTGTTTGGAATGAAATGGGATTTGGAATTAAGAATCATATCAAATGAGGTTAAAAGAGAGGAGGTGGTAAGAAACCTTATGCAAAATGAAATGTGGCAAAGTCTTGGAAGGTAGGTCAGATGCTGTTTGTGAAGGTAATGACTCTGGTGTAAGACTTCAGATATAAACTCCAAAAATTTGTGTCTAGGTTTGGGAGAGAATTTGAGAGGAGGAAATTGAAACCTAATGTGAACAAATGTAAGGTAATCAGTTGTAACGGAGTAAGAGATGGTATGAACGTGTCGTAATGGGAAAACCTAGGAAAAGTGCTGTGCTTAAGGTACCTGGGAGTGGATATGGCAGCAAATGGAACCATGGGAGCTGGAGTGAGTCATAGGGTTGGAGAGAGGGGCGAGGTTTGGGTCTATTAAGGAATTTGTGGAAGAAGATCAGTGTCTTTTAAGACAAAGATAGATATGTTGGAAGGAATAGTAGTCCCAGCAGTGTTGAATGAATGTCAGTCTTGGACCTAGAATGCAAAATGACAGAAGAGAGTGGATGTGTTGGAAATTAAATGCCTGAACTCAGTACTTGGTGTGAAGCAGGTTAAGCTGATAAGGAATGACATTGTAAGATCAAAATGCAGCAGGAAGTATAGTCTGATTGAGAGAGCTGACTAGGGTGTGCTGAAATGGTTTTGGCACGTAGAAAGGATTAGTGAAAAAAGAATGACTAAGAATCTACTTGTCTGAAGTGAAGGGAGTAAGGGGAGGGTGGAGAATAAGAAGGAAATGAAAGGATGGCGTGAAAGATGCCAGGAGATATTTTGACCTGAACTCATCAGAGTGAGAAACTAGCATTAAGCAGAGTGAATTGTAGCATTGTGGTAGGGGTGGGGTAATTGTTATCAATGGGCTCAACCAGAGAAAATGAAGTGGTTGGTAAATCATGGAATGGTCTTTGGGGCTTGACTTTGGTTGGGGTTTCTGGATACATGTGATGGCTAGAGATTGGATTAAAGGAAATGAGGCCATTGTTCATCTAAGATGGGAAATGACAAGCAGGTATGAATAAAGAGATGAATATAATCTATCAAGAAACGAGCTATGCGTTTCTGTGTGTGAGTGGATCTTAATGGTTGACATTGTACCTGGCCTGTTGCCTGAACATCACTTCAGAAAAATTGTAAGAAGACATTGCATTTGAACACATGGATAAGGAAATGTTCAGCAAACTATTTGCTGTTTAAATAAAACCCAGATTGAAACATACAGGCTCACCACTGATTTTCCAGCAACTGATGGTCCGGCACCTCTTTTAGTCCAGACAGAATTACAAGAAGGAACTTGAAATTTCCACTACCGCCAGACTAGTTTACAGGGCAGCCACAGATGGCGTTGTGTGTAGCGCACGCTCACTTGGATTGTTTACACTGCACTTGATGGTAGTGATACCTGAATTTTGTGAGATTCTTAGCTTATTTTGCTTAGATTTAACCCAGTCTGTGGCATCTAAGAGAGATGCGAGTGTCAGTGGTGGTATCAAACGTGAACACCAGTCCATGTCGATCCAAGAGAAAATTGAACTGTTGAAAAAACTGGACCAAGATGTTTCATTGCTTAAGCTGTGTAACATCTATGGTATTGGTTCATCAACTGTATGATACAAAGAAGCAACGGGACTAGATATTGAAATTCTATGCAGAGAGTGATTCCAAGAAGCAAATTTAAGTTTCTAGCAGTCCATGGTGCTTTAGAGACACGGGAAGTGTATAATTAGTGGGTGGTAGGTGTGTTGATGAATTATTACTATGTGACCACAGCTGGTCTGGGAAAAAGGTTAAGCTGGCAAGGATTTGGAACCAAGGGTGCTGGAAAATTGGTGGTGTACTTGTATTTTTCAGATTTGGTTACCACACTTAAAGAAGTACAAAAAAGTGTTGAAGAAGGTCCAGAGGAGGACAACAGAGTTGGTACCTTAAATAAGAGCTGAACTACAGTGATAGGTTAGAGGTACTGAATTTCCCTGCCATGGGACAGAATGTTAAGGGAAGACTTCATAACATTTTAAGTTTCTAAGGGAGTTTGTTGTCAGCATATAGCTAGTTTGATGCCTGCAAAGAACAGCTCTCTAAGAGGTGCAAAGATGGAGTAACCAGGTGTCATGACAAGAAAGTAAATAAGAAACATGTTCAGAAAGTTAGAGAGGAACTTTCATAGTATCAGCATAGTGGATGAATAGAATAAGCTGTTTTGAGATTATGGATGCTGCCAGTATACAAGTGTAATTGAGTTATATGATAGTAGAGAAAGGTAAAGAGATGTGAAGGTTTAGTCACATCGTTGTCAAATTTGTTGGATATATAGTGTAACATGTTCTTCAATTTATGAAAGATGTGGCTTTGAAATGGAGAAGGCATGTGGGATTCAGTAGAATATTAAAAGGTAAATAATCCCTCTGTATGGCTTTGTAAGAAAATAAACTGACTGTATCAACTGTGGGATATAGTGATCAGTTGGGTGCTTCCTGATGTAACCATAGAAGGAAGAACTCATCAAGCTTACTCTTAAGACTAGAAGCCAAGGTGACATCTGGAAGAGAGGAGAGTAACCAGCTTTGTTGTCAAGAGAAAGGGTTGCTAGTTAAGAAGTAATAGATGGAGAGTTGATGAAGTGGATTACTTATGGGAACTTTTGATGATGAATTTGGAAGAGACTTCCCTCCTGGCTTGGTCCTCTTTACAGCTTGAATAGCAGCTGTGACGAGAAATGTGTGTGAGGTGAACAAATTCCAAGTATATTAAGGTGGATTTGCCATTTTTACTCCAAGGGAGAAATAGCGAGCCCATTCAAAGGGCCCACTTTTACTCAAGGTTGAATTAGGAAGAAGCAGCAGCCCAACTTGCAAGATTAGAGAATATTTATCTCTTGTTTCCAGAGACTGAAGATATAGGCATCATTCTCAAGAACTGAAGACATGGATTTCCAAAAGCTGCTGTGTGAACTCTGTGCATTGGGGAACTTGTATGGACTGAAATATGCCAAATATTTTCAAGAAGACTGCTTCAGAGGAAATAGTTATATATTTCATTTAGAAAGAAAGTGTACATTTCTTTGAATTGCAGGAAAAAATTAATTGACAACAATGTATTTAGAAGTTAAAACTGGATTAAGAAATAGCCCAGTTACACAGTTCTTGGATATGAAATGAAGATATCATAACTCGGACAAGTGCTGTTGTGTTGAACAAGGCTCAGTTGGGTGCATCTGTTTTCAGGAAAAGAGATGTAAATAGAATTCATAATAAAAGTATAAGATTTTAAATCAACTTCTCTGCTTAATTCATTTTAAGAGGGATGTGTAGAAGGGAACAGGCATCAGAGATATAGATAGATAGATAGATAGATAGATAGTGCAGAAAAATGTCAAAATATCCACCAAGAAAAATAGAATAGTTAATTTGACATTTTCTTTTATTTTTTAATATGAAAGGAGTTGTTTTCCTGGTTTAGCAATGAAACTCTTAAAGTTTGTAATGGATAGGGAGGAATGATTTGCTTAAAGAAATGAAAAATGTGGGAAAAATTGTTCCATGATGAATTTTACCTTAATTCATAAAGTCAGTCACCAGGTAGATTCATTATTTACTCTAAAGAAATAGATCTGAATACATTTGGCATCTTACAATGATAATATCTGTATAAGAAGTGAAGGATACTCTTGGAAAGGTGACAGGTATCTGGTGGTTAAAAGATTTCTTGTTTTCATAAGATTTTATTTTTTAACTTTTTCATCAGGTGAATCATGGAAATTTTATATTTTCATACTTGATCGCCATTTCCCGTGTTAGTGAGCTAGCGCCAGGAACAGATGAAGATAGGCCACATCTGCACATATCCATCCTTTAGCTATCCTGTAATGCACCAAACCCACAGCTCCCTATCTACATCCATGCTCTACATACATTTCCATGGTTTACCTCAGATGCTTCACGTGCCCTGGTTCAATCGACAGCACCTCAACCCCTGCATATCACATAGTTCCAATTTGCTCTAACCTGTGCCCACCTTTCACCTTCCTGCATATTCAGGCCGCTGATTGCTCAAAATCTTTTTCACGCCATCCTTCCATCTTCAGTTTGGTCTCCCCCCTTTCTCCTTGTTCCCTCCACTGCTGACATATATCCTCTTTGTCAGTATAATTATAATATAAAACAGTATAATGTTCATTATGAATCATTTACATGTCATATGTTTAATGAAAATATGGCTAGTATCCAAAATCTAAAAATGGATACCTGGTTTTAGATATCAACTTTTTCACATTAGTCAAATGCTGTCTTATTCTGGAAAGTTTTGGCCTTGGATAGGCGCATTCTCACACCATGTTTGTACAGGAACTGGTATTTCTGAGCTAGTTAAAGGAAGTAGGTTAAAGCATTTTCATTTTCTGTCACCCAGTTATAACTCTGAGACATCGTAATCAGTATTCATCAGCAACCTCAAACTCACTCCCACTCTCAGTCATTGCCAAAATAGCTTAATTTTTTAATCATTTGCTGCTCTCATATTCTTGCTACTGGTGATTTTTGTAGGGGCAATGAAAAGTTTTGAAAACGTCCACAAACATGAAAGCTCTGTTTACCTGCCAGGTTTCTATGCCCTCTGGCCCATATTAACATAAAAGGGAAACAAGGTACAATTGTTACATAGTAGTTGATAGAAGGTTGACTGATATATTAATACATAGAGTTAAAAGACACTGGAAGTAAATGGCTACTGTCTGTATATTTCAGCTGATTGAATGTAAATATTCACTATTTGCTGTATTGCTCATGCTCTTCATAACTTCAGTTTTACATACACTTATAAGAGGACATAGAACATCATTTTGAATGTCAGTGGATAATACTAACTCTCCTACAAATAAGATTCTAAGTTCAGGCATCATATAAGTGAACTGTGAATGAATAATTTCGAACACAAATACTAAACATTGACATGTATAGGCATTTTAACAGATTTTTATAAATTATCAGACATATATTATTGTACAGATTGAACCTCTGTAATCCAGCAACCTTGGGACCTGACCACTGCCAGAACACAGAAAATGCCAGAAGACAGAAATTGACCCCTAAGGGAACCCCCTTTGTAAACATATGCCCAACCCCTAGTCTTGCCAGCTTATTGCACATACCTACTGCTGTGTTATTAAAAGTAGAACAGAACTTAAAGCACAATATAACATAACAATAGTGCTCCCAAACAAGGTTCTGCTTTGGGGTGTGCCAAACAATTATCTAAGATAAAAGATATTTTACAGTTTGGATCAAGGCCAACAGAGTTAAGCCACATCCATATTATCTGGCAGTTACCAGCGGGCTGTTCCCTCACCAGGCAAAGTCTGTCGGGTATGCCAGTATTATTGTCCACACTGTTGAGGAGATTGGGCAGTCAAGTCATACAGTAACCAGTAGGTGGTCGGCAGGCCATGACTGCGGTATCACCATGTGAAGCAAAGTTGAAAGGAAAAGAATAGCACTATGTAGCAAATTGATTGCTGTGTAGGTTAAAAAGAAAAAAGAACAGTGCAGAAAACTATATAGTGTAAAGAGTGGTAACTTTCTGTGGCTGGCAGCACTGTTGCTCCAGACCCGATGTCAAACCACCAGGCAGTGCCTGGTGATTTCGCCTAACTATGAGCAAGGGAAATCTGCTGATTTACCTGTCAAAGTTGCCACAAAGTGTCTGATGATGGACTTAACACTTGTGCCTGCTGGGCACTGCCCGTTAGTGTAGACGCTCCTTTAAAGGGTGCTCTACCTTTACGCATGAAGTAATTTTCAAACCATTCAGGAAAAAGTTAAGTGGTCATCTACCCTTTTTTAGTACCACGGTAGATAAGTGGAAGAATTTTCATTCCTTTAAAGACCCTTGGGTGAACACACTTACCAGTTACCATCAGCTTGGTTTCACGTGTTCCAGAAGCATTCCTGCAGCCAAGAATTGTTACCCTATCTTTGGAATCCTTACCCCAAGATGGAGACTCGTCTATTCTTGGGCAGGGGTTTTTCATGGCATACGAAGCCAATACAGGGCAGATTCGTCAGCATTATACATTTATTCTGGGGCTAAATTTTCTGCTGCCATTAAATGTGCAAATTCATCCACAAACTTTGTTGCAGCTAAGCATCTCCCCAGAAATGCTTACACCTTCGTTATGTCAGAGCTTAAACCACTTTATAAGTGCAGTGTATAATTCTGTACTTGTGGCACCTTTCAAAGTCTTCTGAAACTTGAAACTTTTCTGGTTTTCATTTTCAGCAAAAAGCTTAAAAATCTGCTGCTTTAGTTTCTTTAAGTCATATACAGTTGATGATCCAATATCATGGTACTCACTCAAAGTCTTTACAGAAGTTCCTTTATCAAATTTTCACAGTAACACCACCTTTTCAAGCATCGATAATGATTTATGCTTATGCTTTTTAGCACTATCACCATTTTCTGCACCTCTTGATATCTTGGATGACATTCTGAAGGGCTAAGATACAGCTGAATATGAGAAATTAACAGGACTTAATTAGCTCAACTGCAGTGTAAACAGATTTTCGTGCCTTAGCGCTGCTAACTTGATAATAGTGCCACCCTGGTGGCAGATCTACAAACTAATGACAGCAGATTCAAAACATGCTGGACCATGGGAGTTACCGAACCACAGAGTGCTGGATTAGAGAGGTACAACCTGTATCAGACAATAGATGCCATAGGATTGGCGGAATGCATGTATAATGCCATTGTATAAAGGCAAGGGGGATGAAGTTGAATATTCAGTCTATAGAGCTATAAGTTTGTTAAGTGTACCTGGTAAGTTATACAGGAGGGTAAGGATTAAGAAGGTGAAAGCACGTACATCGCATAAGATTGGGGAAAAGCACAGTGGTTCAGAAGTAGTAGAAGATGTGTAGGTCAGGTGTTTGCTTTAAAGAATGTGTGAGAGATACCTTGAGAGATACTCAGAGAAGCAGATGGATTTGTATATGGCACTAATGGATCTGGAGAGAGCATATGATAGGGTTGATAGAAATACCATGTGGAAGGTCATAAGAGTATATGGTGTAGGAGGAAAGCTATTAGAAGCAGAGAAAATTTTTTATCAAAGTTGTAAGGCATGTATACAAGTAGGAAGAGAGGAGAGTGAATGGTTCCAAGTGAAGGTTGGTCTGTGGCTGGGTTGTGTGATGTCACCATGGTTGTTTAAGTTGTTTATGAATGGGGTGGTAAGGGAGGTAAATGTGAGTCTTGGAGAGATGGGAAAGTGTGCAGTCTGTGGAGGATGAGAGGGCCTAGGAAAATGTCAATTGTTGTTTGCTGATGGTACAACACTGGCAAATAGGATACTGTAGAAGTTGGTGACTGAGTTTAGAAGAGTGTGTGAAAGGAGGAAGTTGAGAGTAAATGTGAATAAAAGCAAGGTTATTTGATTTAGCATTATTGATGGACAGGTTAGTTAGGGTGTGAGTTTGAATGGAGAAAAATTGGAGGAAGTGAAGTGTTTTAAATACCTAGGGGTGGACATTGCAGTGAATGAACTGTGGAAGCAGAAGTGAGTCATAGAGTTGGTGAGGGGGCGAAGGTTCTGGGAGTCCTGCAGAATGTGTGGAAAGAAAGAATGTTATCTGGGAAGGCAAAAATGGGTATGTTTGAAGGTATAGTAGTCCCAACGATATTGACATGAGGCTAGGGCTATAGATAAGGTTGTCTGAAGGAGGGCAGATGTGTTGGAAATGAAATGTTTGAGGATAGTATGTGGTGTGAGGTGGTTTGATTGATTAAGTAATGAAAGCATAAGAAAGAGGTGTAGTAATGAAAAGATTGTGGATGAGAGAGCTAAAGAGTGAGCTGAAATGATTAGGAAGTATGGAGAGAATGAGTGAGGAAAGATTGGCGAAGTGGATATATGTGTCAGAAGTTAAGGGAACATAGAGAACGGGGAGACCAATTGGAGATGGAAGAATTGAGTTTAAAAGATTTTGTGCCATCAGGGCGAGAACATGCAGGAGGGTGAAAAAAAGGTGTGTATGGGTTAGAGTGAACTGGGATAATATGGTATACTGGGGTCAGCTTGCTGTCTGTGGACTGAACCAAGGCATGTGAAGCATTTGGGGAAACCATGGAAAGGCCTGTGGGGCTTTGTTGTGGATAGAAAGCTGTGTTTTGATGTATTACACGTGACAGTTGAGAATGGATGTGAGCAGATGTGGCTTTTCCTTGTTTGTTCTTGTTACTACCATGCTAAAGCAGGAAATAGTGATCATGTATGAAAAAGAGCTACTTAAATACTAAATAAATCTAAGATTTACAATAAATCATTGTAAATTACCTCGAAACACATCAAGCGAGAGACCAACTCACCATGCGGTTGGTCAGGTGGCATCTCTATATAAACACCGAGTACAGTCTTACTCGTATATGGCAAAGATGTAGGGGGGATTTCTGGTTGTATCAGAGGGAAAGTTTTTCTGAAGTTGAGGGGTAAGTCCATATGTTGTTGTTAATGGAGATAAACATGCGATGCAGCTGAAGAGTTAAGGGAACTTTATGAAGTGGGATCTAGAATGCATCCAGGAAAAAATTAGATAAGAGTTAAGATGCTGAGGGAAAGCATATAGGTGGACAAGTGGGTGTGACAGTGTAAAAGATGTTTGAGAATTGGAGTGGATTTTATGCCATTTAATGGCAGTGATATAGAGTGCCTGGGGTTTAAAATAATCCGGAAAGTGAAAATTGAAGTTTAGAGAGACCTGTTTGAAGCAGCATGAGATAATGATTTTGATTTTATTAAGTAGGCTTGAGAGAAAGATAAAGAAAGATTATTTTTTATACAAGGTAGTTTATTTACTAGTGTGAAAGTAAAGATTGGTGGGCATAAGAAGGAAAGAAATCACTTAAAGGTTGTGAAACACTTTATTGGAAACTTGAACACAGGAGATTTTAAGAACTTTAAAAGGCGTGTGACATGCCATAACAGTGTTGAAGAGAGACAGTGGAGAGCTTTTAGAACTCATATTGCAGTGCAAGCATGTGTAGATATGTTATCAATTACAGGATAAAATGCATGGATAAAGGTGAGAGTGATGGTCATTTCATTAAGTTATTTATAACTTAATAGCTTGTGACAAAGGAGTTGGAGAAAGTTATGAATTAATTCTTTTATATTCAGAGAATGGATGTAAGGAGAATTTCCTCAAGATTGGAGAGTGATATTAAGTATGGGGATAAAACCAGAAATTGAATGAAAGAATTTAGCTACCAATCTATTTCAAAGCAAAGAAATGAAAAAGTAGATTGATGTGGTTATGTGTGTTTTAACAGATGCTGAAATGATTGGCGTTATAAGATACAGTACAGTATTTAATATGAAATAAAGCAGGATTATTTGTCCTGCGGTATCAGGAAAATTGCTGGTAGTTTAGGTTTTAGTTTGCT
Source organism: Panulirus argus (assembly GCA_038088735.1). Classification (NCBI taxonomy): domain Eukaryota; kingdom Metazoa; phylum Arthropoda; class Malacostraca; order Decapoda; family Palinuridae; genus Panulirus; species Panulirus argus. The sequence continues at coordinate 239,046 of JAYMFT010000027.1, read as the reverse complement.
TAAAGTAGATTGTGTTCCAGTAAGAATATAGTTAAGTTTTTCTTTATTCTAGATAATCATTAACTGACATATGGCTGTAGCTGCCCTTAGACTGCCTGAATTAAAACTATATAAGGAGTAATGTTCTTATACCATTTCTAAGCCATGCAGAATGCTATAACCAGATTTGTTAATGGTTCTTTGTGAAGCAAATGTGTAAAATGGTCATCACTGAAATTTTAAGAGGTAGTCCAGATCAACTCATGAAATTTCTAATTATTCACCCTGTCATTTTATGGTTAGCATAACTATATGGTGTTGAAATGTGGCCCCTTGTCAGTCATGCTACTGAGATTTTTTTTTTAGATATACAGTAGTTATTAGTTGTAGTATTTTTGAGAATATGCTGTAGGGTGACTTCCCTTAAGATGTCTGTGTTTTGTACATTAATTCTAGAATCTTGGATCATTTATTTTTGTGTGTTTATGTAGGCATAGAATTGAATATGTATATATGTATATTCACATACTGTAAATTTATTAATGATTGATTATAATTACCCCAGGACCCTTTTCTGAAAGGATTGTTGCATTATCCCAGGGCCCTTTATCTAGGGGCTCCTTGGTCTTCAAGGCTGCACTACAGTCAATAGCAGGGACATGGTGACTTTTTTAAAGTGGGAAGTTCTTTTACAAGACTGTTCTCTGTTTCATCAACTGACAATGATGCAGCTTCACCATAGGTGACTTTTTACTTATAGTGTAGTCTGAAACAGGTGGAATCTAATGATAACACCTATATGTATTTTTTTTTCATACATATTTGCCATTTCTTGCATTAGCGAGGTAGCATTAAGAACAAGAGGAGTGAGCCTTAGAGGGAAAATCCTCACTTGGCCCTCTTCTCTGCTCCTTCTTTTGGAAAAATAAAAACAGGAGTGGAGGATATCCAGCCCCCTGCTCCCTCCCCTTTTAGTTGCCTTTTACAACATGTAGGGAATACATGGGAAGTATTCTTTCTCCCATATTTATTATTGTTGTTGTTATTATTATTATTATTATTATTATTATTATTATTATTATTATTATTATTATTATTATTATATCATTATTATTATATCATTATTATTGTTATTATTATTATTATTATTATTATTATTATCATTATTGTTATTATTATATCATTGTTATTATTATTGTTATTATTATTATTATTATAATACTTGATCTCCATTTCCCGTGTCAGTGAGGTAGAGCCAGGAGATATATGAAGAAAGACCCATCCTGTTGTAGACACATTTTTTCATACGTATTCACCTTTTCCCGCATTAGCGAGGTACACACACACACACACACATATATATATATATATATATATATATATATATATTTTTTTTTTTTTTTTTTTTTTTTTT
>JAYMFT010000027.1:214124-237553 GCA_038088735.1 Panulirus argus | reverse complement strand
ATATACATACCAATATATACATATATACATACATACTCATACACATGCATATACACATGTACATATTCACACTTGCTTGTCCCCATCCACTCCTGATGCCACCCTGCCCCAAGGGAATTAGCATTGCCAACCCCCGCACCGGCGAGGTAGAGCCAGGAGACAGATGAAACGGCCACATTTGCTCACACTGTCTCTAGCTGTCATGTGTAATGCACATAAGTATGTTTTGAAAAGAGATGTGTGAAATAATACCAGGAGAAACTAAGTGTAGAGTGGCAAAAAGCAAAAGAAAATGAAGCTAGGGGAGTGTGTGAGTAATGAAAGGTATTTAGGGAAGCTGTGATGGCATGTGTGAGAGGTGCACTTAGCATGTGAAATTTGCAAGGTGGGCAGATTAGAAAGGGTGGTGAGTGGTGGGATGAGGAAGTATAGTTGTTTGTGAAATAGAAGAGAGGTGCCATGGCTGTATTTATGTAGAAGGAGTGCAGCTGATTGGGAGAAGTGTAAGAGAAAGAGGCAGGAGGTAAAGAGGAAGGTGCAGAGAAAGATTATAAGAATAAATGGTGTGGAAGAAATGCTCCTAGAAGCAGTGAAAATTTTTTATCAAGGATGTAAGGTATTTGTACAAATTGGAAGAAAGGAGAGTGAGTGGTTCTAAGAGATTGTTGATCTGCAGCAGGGATGTATGATGTCACCATTGGTGCTTAATTTGTTTATGGATGGGATGGTAATGAGGGAAAATGTGAGGGTCTTGGAGAAAGGGCTGAGAATGCAGTCTGTAAGGGATGACAAGGCCTGGGAAGTAAGTCAATTGATGTTTGTAAATGATACAACACTGGTGGCAGATGTGAGTGTGAAACTGCAGAACTTAGTGACTGAGTTTGGAAGGGTGTGTGAAAGGAGGAAGTTTAGAATAAGTGATAGTAAAAGCAAGGTTATTAGATTGAGTTTGGAAGGGTGTGTGAAAGGAGGAAGTTTAGAATAAGTGATAGTAAAAGCAGGTTATTAGATTTATCAGGGTTGAGGGACAGGTTAGCTGGAGCGTGAGTTTGAATGGAGAAACATTGGAAGAAATTTTATATACATGGAATTGGACATAGCAGCAAATAGAACCATGGAAGCAGAAGTGAGTCATTGGTTAGATGAGGGGTGAACGTTCTTGGAACATTTAAGAATGTGTGGAAAGAGAACATTATTTAGGAAGGCAAAATGGTTATGTGTGAAGGATTAGTAGTTACAACAATTTTATTGAATGTGAGGCTTGGGCTATAGATGATTTTGTGTGGAGGTGTTGGAAATTGAATATTTAAGGACAATATGTGGTGTGGTGTGAGGTGTTTTGATCAAATGAATTATGAAAGGGTAAGAGATAGGTGTGGCAATGAAAAGAGTGTGGTTGAAAGAGATGAGGAGGGTGTGCTGAAATGATATGGACGATGGGGAGAATGAGCGTGGAAAGGTCAACAAAGAGGATATATGTGTCAGAAGTGGAGGGAACAAGAAAAACAGGGAGAACATATTAGAGGTGGAAGGATGGAGTGAAAAAGATTTTGAGTGATTGGGGCCTGAACATGCAGGAAGGTGAAAGGTGTGTATGGGATAGGGTGAATTGGAATGATATGATATATAAAATTTTCTCAAATTTTTTCATTTCAAACTCACTCCAACTAACCTGTCCTTCAACCCTGATAAACCTAACCTTGATTTTACCCACATTTATTCTCAACTTCCTCCATTCACGCACTCTTCCGAATTCAGTCACTAAGTTCTGTAGTTTCACACTCACATCTGCCATCAGTGTGGTATCATTAGCAAACAACAATTGACTCACTTCCCAGGCCTTGTCATTCCCTGCAGACATTCTTTTTTTAAGATTAACCAACAAATTATCTGATTATGAGTAAGCACACACATAGATTAGACAGTTAATCTCTGTTGTTCGATGATATTTTGGGTACCCAGTGTCATCGGTACTGCTTTTGGAGAGAGAGTCTTTTTTTTTTTCACCTTCCAGGCTATCTTTTTCCCCATAGAGGATTTTCTTGCTATTCCTGACATGTTCTTGAGCCATGAGGGCATATAGCCTTTCTTGAGATCTTGAAAAGAATTAGACTTTAGCTTTTTAAAGCAGTTTTTGACCATTGTTCTGTGAGTAAAGGAAGGATGGAGCCCTTTTTCAAAGTGAACCCCATTTCCCATGTCTTATCAAGTCACGTGGGATTTAGAGATGCTTATCTTACCTGTAGTTTATTTCTTCCTTCTCCTTTCATTTTATTCTGCAAAGTTTACTCAAGTCTCAGCAGATTTTTCTGCCTTCTTTGAATCTTTTTCCTTACTGACAGAGCACCTCGTTATTTGGAGGACTTTGAATGAGGCTTTGGGCATGCCTTGAAACAGCTTTTTGTTCTATGCTAAGAGACTTATATACAGTCTCTGACATCTCAGCAACAGTGCAGATGACATGCTTAATTTCTCTTGTACAGGAGAGCATTGTCAGTTATTTTTGTACTCCTCACTTCCTTGTGAGTCCCTTTTTCCCTGTGAGGTTATTCAAGCCTTTCAGAACATTCTTAGAGCTTTGTCAGATGGAGCCATCAGTGTGAAGAAAACTCTTCTTATTAAACTTGCCTCTTTAATAGAATGTACTGGGAGGAGACAGCAAGGTTAAAAGTCTGTTATTCCTAATCTGAGAAGAAATAGTCCAAGAAGTCTTCATCATTCTCTACATACTCTGCAAAAGAAGAGGTTTAGTGCATCTAAGTCTAGATCTGCTTGAGGTAATGCTGGCTTTTCAGGGTAGCTCTTTTTGAGACCATCAAACTGATTGTTCAGGTAGGTTCCCCTTGAAATAGTTCCTTGTCAGTTGGAGGTCAACTCAAGTACTTTTGAGTTTTTTAGAAGTCCAGTATGTGAATGTATCTAATGTTAAAAGAGGTCTAGGGTGGATTTAGAAATCTCACCCATCCTTGTGGAGTAAAATGCTTTGATGTCGAAAGCCTTCTGTAGGACCAGTTTATATTAACCTTTTCTTGTCCAAGGAGAGGGGTCATCAGATATAGAATTATCTTGGATCTTTCTTTTCTAAATACCCACATAATGAAACAGGTTCAAGAAGACCACTTTACAGAACATTTGATAGCTTAGATTTGACCCCTTAACCCCTCAGTTAGGTGTCTTTTGCAACCCAGTAAGTCTCAGTTTTTCAAGTTGCATGAAAAATGCATTTAACCTTATAATTTCAAAGATATTCATGTAGCAATGAAAAAGATTACAGTAAACCCTCAATTTAATGGACTAATAGGGGGAGGAGTGTATGTTAATGCTGAAAGTCTGTTTAATAGAATGTAACCATTTTTTGATGCAATGTACAATGTACACTACATGTGGAAAGTTAGAGGAATATGGGGCCTTTTGTTGTTTGGTTGGGTGTCCTCAGAATTTCTGTCTGTCAGCCTACTGAATGCTCAGATCTTGCTTAATTAGTACTTGGCAGCTCTACCTGGTGATCCCATCACACCTTAGAATGGGGCACAAGAACCTCACCCAGCAAGAAAAGGCTCTGATTCTTGCCCTGAAGGAGGCGAAAATGTCAGTGAAGGAAATTTGTCAGTGTATGGGGATGAGCAAGTCAGCCATATACAGCCTTCTTGCAAAGACAAGAAATTCCCACAATGTGAAGTTCCGCCTCGTAAATCTGTTCCTTGTTGTCCCAGAAAGACTTCAGCAACTACTGACAAGCTTATCAAGAGGCAAGTATTGATAAATCCATGCATCTCAGCAAGGCAATCGAAGCAAGCCTATCCCACCCTCCTTGGAAGTGTTGCAGAATGCACCATTCAAGAGCGCTGCCAGAAACACCCGAACCTTCCTCTTCATTCCCCGAGCAGAACCCTCTTACTGACTTGTGTGATACTCATCTCAGTTTTGCAAGGAACTACAAACATTTCATTGTTGAGGACTGGAGAAGGGTCTTACGGAGAGATGAGTTGACTTCCCAGTGTGGTGCAGTGAGGCATGGCAAGTTGAGACATCCCTCACACATGAATCCCGTTGACCCCCGTTATGTGCAATTGACTGTTAAACATTCAGACTCAGTCATGATTTGGGGTTGCTTCAGTAGAGAGTTAGAGCATAGGGGATTTCTTGTGCATCCCAAGAACATCACAATGTATGGAGACTGCTACATTGAAGTTCTTTATGACCACATATGAATTTTTATGAGACCCACGGCTGCAACTTCTTTATGCAAGACTGTGCACCATGTAACAAGGCAAAGAATGTCATGAAATGGTTGTCAGACAAGCAGGTGAATATCCCTCAGTGGCCTGGGAATTCTCTAGACCTGAATCCCATCAAGGATCTGTAGTGTTACATGAAACTTTAACTTCAAGAAGGAACACCTCTTCAATTCCTTGCCTTCTAGAACCTATCAGAGACATCTGGTAGAATAGAATTGACCTTGATTATTGCAGAGACCTTACTAACTCCTTGCTGCAACATATAAAAGTTGTTTTGAAGACACATGGTGGCCACACTAAGTACTAAAATAAAGATTTTTTTTTTTAACCCATTCCTCAGACTTTCCGCAGGTACTGTACAGTAATACAATGTACAGTTCACACACTTTCTCTTAACTCTTCTATCACTTGATGCCATTTTGAATTGTAAGGATTGCAAAATTATTTAATGAATAAAGTCACAATTCTCTGTTTACAACCTAACCACACCATAGCTTGAGACAGACTAAGACTGAAACAAAGCGAGTCTACACCATGCTACCAAAAACAAGTGCAGTATGAAATGTGCATGATTCGGTGTTTGAGATTTTTTATTTTTTTCCAATATTTTGAAATATTATTAATGTATTATTATTTGCCTGCTCTGTTAAATTTCAAAATCCATTATATCAGGATCTGTTGAATCAAGGGTTTACTGTATATCCTCTTTTTCAGCCTTTCCTAACTCATTCTCTCCATATGTCCAAACCATTTCAGCACACCCTCTTCAGCTTTCTCAACCACACTTTTTTTTTATTACCTCACTTCTCTCTTACCCTTTACTTACTTGACAGACCACCTCACACCTCATATTGTCGTCAGACTTTTCATTTCCAACACATTCACCCTCTTTCACATAGCCTTATCTGTTACCAATGCCTGGCATCCATATAATATTGTTGAGACCAATATACCTCCAAACATACCCATTTTTGTCCTCCCATATGATGATCTCTTTTCACACATTCTTCAATGCTCCCAGAACCTCACTCCCTCACTTACCTTATACTCACTTCTGCTCCCATGGTTCTATTTGCTATCATGTCCACTCCCAGGTATTTGAAACTTTTCACTTGTCCCAATTTTTCTTCATTCAAACTCATACCCCACATAACCTGTCTTTCAATCCTGCTAAACCTAATAACCTTGCTTTTATTCACATTTACCCTCCACTTCCTCTTTTCACACACTCTTCCAAACTCAATTACCAACTTATGCAGTTTCTCACTCATATCTGTCACCAGTGCTATATCATTAGCAAACAAGAACTGACTCACTTCCCTGTCCCTTTTATCCCCTACAGACTCCTTGCTCACCCCTCTTTCCAAGACTTCCACTTACCTCCCTCACCACTGTATCCATAAAAAATTAAACAACCACAGTGACATCACACCCCTGTTGCAGATCAACCTGCACTGTGAACCATTCAGTCTCTTCTCTTACCATAGATACACTTGGCTTACACCCTTGATAAAAACTTCTCACTGCTTTTAGCAGCTTTTCTTCCATGCCATGTATTCTTAAGACCTTCCACAAGGCATCTCTATCGACCCTATCATAATGGGCTTTCTCCAAATCCATAAATGCCACTTACAAATCCATCTGTTTCTATAAGTATTTCTCACACACATTCTTTAAAGCAAACATCTGATCCACACATCCTCCACCATTTCTGAAACCACACAGCTCCTCCCCAATCTGATTCTCGGTATATGATTTCACCCTGTCATTCACTACTCTCCCATACAACTTATCAAGTACACTCAACAAACTTATACCTCTGTAGTTTGAACACTCACCTTTATCCCCTTGTCTTTATACAGTGGCACTGTACATGAATTCCGACAATCCTCAGGCACCTCACCATGATCCATACATACATTAAAAATCCTAACTAACCAATTAACAACACAGTCACCTCCGTAGTAAATTCAGCTGCGGTACCATTCACTCCAGTTGCCTTGCCACATTCCATCTTATATAAAGGCTTTCACCAACTCTCTTTTCACAAACCACTTTCCAGGACTCTCTCACTTGGCAATCCACTCCGGCCCAAACAACCTACATTTGTCACCCTCTTGTCAAACATATTCAACAGTCCTTCAAAGTACCGGCCCAAACAACCTACATTTGTCACCCTCTTGTCAAACATATTCAACAGACCTTCAAAGTACTCATTCCATCACCTCCTCACTTTATCACTACCCATTTTCACTTCCCCTTTTGCCCCTAGGCCGGTTTCCATTTGTTCTCATGCTTTTCACACATTATTAACATCATTTCAAAACATATTCTTATTTACTCTAAAGTTTACTGATACTCGCTCACTCCAACTCTTTTTTTCAATTCCTGCACCTTCCTCTTTACCTCCTCCTGCTTTCTCTTATTATACATTTGCACTCCAGTAAGTATCACCCAATTGCCTGTCTTTCCCCTTTCACGAGCAACTTCACTTCTTCATCCTACCACTCACTAATCTTCCCAATCTGCCCAACTCCCACCTTTTGGATGCCACACACATCTCTCACACATGCCGGCACTGCTTCCCATTCCTCACCCACTCCCCTAGCTTCATTTACTCTGATCTTTTGCTGTTCTACACTCATTCTATCCTGATATTTTTTTTCATATCTCTTTTTCAAGCTCACTTATGTACTTTCATCAATTTTTTCTCAACGATATTGTTTCCCTTTTCCTGAAACCTCTACAAATCTACACCCTTGCCTTCATAAAATAGTGATGACATCCCACCAGCTGCCCTTTCAGCACATTTATATACAGAAGTCTGTCTTTTACACACCTTTCAGTTAATATGTAATCCAATAATGCTGGGTAGCCTCTTTCCTACTCGCATACATATACTTGTGTGTTTCCCTCTTTAAACCATGTATTCCCAAGTATTCCCCATCACCATTCCTTTTGTTAGCACAACTCCACGAGCTCTTCACCATTTCCTTTCATAACACTGAATACCCCATGGCCCCCAGTTATACCTTCAGTTGCCACATTACTTACCTTCATAATCAAATCACCCATCACTGATACCTGGTCTCTTGCATCTAAACTTCTGACATTTACTTACTGCTCCAAAACAATTGCCTCTCATGTTCTTTCTCCTCATGGACAGGTGCATGAGCACTAGTACCAAAACAATTTCCTCTCATGTTCTTTCTCCTCATGGACAGGTGCATGAGCACTAGTAATTGCTCATCTCTCACCATTCATTTTCATTTGTACTCATATCATTATACATTTATATATATATCTGTATATATGGAAAGGTCTGTGGAGCTTGGATGTGGATAGGGAGCTTGGGTTTCAGTGCATTACACATGACAGCTAGAGACTGAGTGTTAGCAAATGTGGCCTTTTTGTCTGTTTCTTGGCACTACCTCGCTGACGCAGGGGGTGGCGATGCTATTTCCTGTGGGGTGGGGTGGCGTCAGGAATGGATGGAGGCAAGCAAGTATGAATATTTACTTATGTATATATGTATATTCATGTGTATGTATATGTATGTATTGTGCATATATGTGCATGTATGTATATATGTGTGTATGTGAGTGAATGGATCTTTCTTCATCTGTTTCGTGGCACTACCTCGTTAATGCGGGAAACAACGATCAAGTATAATAAAGAAATAAATAAATGAATATATATATACCCTCACCTGAACCAGGTACCCATTTTATTGACCATTATTATTATTATTATTATTAGTGTTATTTTTTTCATACTTAATCGCCATTTCCTTTGTTAGCAAGGTGACACCAGGAACAGATAAAGAAAGACCACATCCGCTCACATCCATTCTCTAGCTGCCATGTTATTGGTACTATTATTATTTTTATATTTTTTACTTACATATTTGCCGTTTCCTGCATTAGAGAGCTAACTCAGGAACAGATGACGGAGCCTTAAAGGAAAACATCCTCAGCTGGCCCCCTTCTCTGTTCCTTGTTTTGCAAAGTAAAACAGGAGGAGAGGATTTCCAGCCCCCTGCTCCCACCCCTTTTAGTTGCCTTCCACAATACACAGGGACTACATGGGTAGTATTCTTTCTCCCCTATTCCCAGGGATTATTTATATTATTTTTTTCATACATATTTGCCATTTTCTGTGTTAGCGAGGTAGCGTTAAGAACAAAGGACTTAGCTTTAGAGGGAAAATCCTCACTTGGCCCTATTCTCTGTTCCTTCTTTTGGAAAAGTAAAAACAGGAGGGGAAGATTTCCAGCCCCACCCCCCCACTTCCTCCCCCTTTTAATCTCCTTTTTCAACACGCAGGGAATATGTGGGAAGTATTCTTTCTCCCCTATCCCCTATCCTATTATTATTATTATTATTATTATTATTATTATTATTATTAATATCATTATGAGTATTATTATAACTGAGATGTAACTTCCATAATTTTACAGGGTATATGGTTATGTGAGCACCGAAATGATGCAGGACCTCGAAAGCTTGTTGCAACCATAAATGGCTGCTTGCGAGATGGACGAACTCCGGTCTCCCCTATGTCTCCAATGGCATCAACAAGCAGCTAGAAGAACCCTACACAGGCATCTTATGGTGTCTAGTGTGTTCTTATTGGCTGTGCCAGGAACGCTACCTGTTATGGTTGGCGATTGGCTAAAGCTAGTATATTGTGTCTCACTTTTCTAGCCTAAGTGAATCCCATCACTGCAACACATTGTGTCCCATTCCACCAGGTTGCAACAGAGACAGATGTACCCAGCCTTCATCTTCAGTCATCCAACTCTGACAGTTGGCCCACTATGGCATGGAACTATTCTGCTATCAGTATCTTTTCTAATATTATTTTTGTTGTTAACCCTTCACAGATCTCTTCAGTATGTTCCATCTGAATATTATACTTGTGTTTTTTTTTTACTTGATTAAGAAGTCTCCAAGGGAATTGTTTTATTATTCAGTATCTTTCTCCCACTGTCTTTCAGTTATGTTGTTAATTTCTTTCTTCATCTTATCCCTGGCTGTGCACTCCTTTCCTCTTTGCCAGTGGGAAATGGGCTGAGTTACAAGAGTGCTGAAGAGAAGTAAGGCACATACTGGTACAAACCAAATGAAGAAAACTTTTAGAGGAACCTTTATTCTTCAGTGAAGAATAATGTTATAATGCAACACTTACCACAGCAGTTTTTCAGTTGTGATTTTTCATACTTTATTGAAACGTGTATATCGATTGACTTAGTAGCCCTAAAGCTTCGGCAGTTCACGTTTCTAGCACTGAATATCCTCTTGGGTCCCAAAGAAATAAAAACTCAAGGCAGTGGAAGCTTTGACACTGGAAGAGAGGACTCCCATTAAATGACCTGTAAGCGCCCCGCATATCAGCAGAGACGGCAACTCCAGGGTGTGTATCAGGTTTATTTCCCTGCTTTGGGCACCAACATACTATAGTGTGGTCACATTGACACTCGTGGACCTTACAAAGTCTTTCCATAGAGGTTAATTTCCAACTGTATGCAATGTGAAACTTTCTGTAATTGAGGAAGAGGAGGTTCGCATCCAGTTTGGAGAATATTCCTATTTGAGGTCACTAACAGTTACCATCTGTGCCAGTTTTTAGAGACATGCAGTTGTGACTTGATCACTTCCTTTAATTTGAGCATATATTTGAAGGAAATATTTTTTTTTTTTTTTTGTTTTACCAAGAATTTATTCATATTCAGCTGCTATAGGAAATAAAACTAAAAATTGGCTTTCCAGCCATGATTGTACATTATTGGCCATCATGACACTAAAGGAATCCATTCATTGCCCAGATAGCAGTTTGATCAAGTCACTTCCATGCCCTTCACCAGTTGGTAGCCACCTCCCTCTTACCACATATAGGAGCATTTGGGCCTTTTTATTATTGCACTCAGATGGTTATGGTTGGCTTATCTATATAGATTTATAAGTGTAGTTGTTAATTCACCAATTTAAAGACTTGTGAACTTCAACGAAGGAACCTCACATGCAAAGAACTACTTTGTTTGATTCATTAGATACACTGCCATTGAGGGAATGTATTTGTGCTCTTTGCATTGAGCTTTGATGAACCAGTGGTATTCTCTAGACTGAATTCTTAAGAAATATATTAAGGAAAAACAGTTGTCTGTAATCTTGCTAATTTGCCATTGTAACTATTAAAACAGCAGACTAAAATTAGATATTGTATTGGTGTATTAAGAATTCAGGTTTAGATGGACTACAGCAATGGAATTGGAAACTAAATAGTGTAAATGCAAGCAGCCAGTGATCTAGGCTAGGCTCGAAAGAATGTGTAGTGACTGTGGTGTTTGGTTAAGGTTTTATGTACATGGGCCACCCTACTTTTAATGGGGAAAATTGTATATTGGAAATAAATGAATGGTGTTTCAAGTTTCAAAAAAATGGACTGTAAGCTGAAGGATTAAAAGGTACACATCAAAAAGCCTTAGAAGTCAACTTAAAAAGTGTTACCTAATGCTTCTGTGCCATTTTTATACTTAGATATGCTTGATATTTGTTGACAACTTTTGGATTTATTTGATATTTATTGTGGAAAGAAAATATTCTTTCTGTCTTTACTCTGGATGTGTGAAAGAATGCTAATGCTAAAGAAAACAGTCCTCCCACAGACTTTTGAAAAGTACTGTGGGACTTCTTGTCATTTTTATAGAAATGGTAGGCACTGATTGGCTTTTAATTTCTAAATTTGATCACTTTAATAGAGGTCATTCAGTCTTCCTCCCTTAAAAGAAAAGTGATAGTTTCTTTTTTTTTTCTCTTCAGAATAAAGGGATATTCTGAGCCTCATGTTTGTAGCACATTTGAAGAAAATAGGTTTCCAATAACATTTTGGGGAATTTGTCATCATTTTGCTGACAAAAATGTGTATATGAGATTATGTTGGTTACATTACTTTTGCTTCCGTGAACGAAGTTACTTACATTAACAAAATATTCACTTTTATATATCCATTATTTTTATGAAGAGTAAAATGCAGAATAGGACAATAAAAGATTGCAGTGGGGAGTAAAAAACTGCAAAAGGTGTAGTAACATTAGTCAGGTTCATGATAGTTACTTAGAAGTACAGTACTTTACTAGAATTGTAAATTTTATTCTTCATTATTTATTGCTATTTTTGATTGATACATTTATTCATTAGTCTTATATTGAATAACATATATTCTGATTTTGTAAATTTCACTATTTTTCTTAGCTTTATAGGAGACAGCTAATTGTTTATATGAATTACCAATATTTTGTATTTTCAGTAATCATAATTTTGAATAATGGCTCATCCCCAAAATATTAAAGAAGCATTCTTCTCTTCTGCTTAGCTACAAGCAGCAGCTCAGGAGAAAAAGTTCTTGGTTTTAAATACTCTGGTTATTGAATTACCATTAATTTTTTTTTCAAAATCATCTTGTTATTAAAGTCTTAGAATAATTAGGACTGCTAAATATAGATATTTGAGTATTTAGAACAACTTGCATGGACTAAAGATAACATAATTGGATGATTGTGTATTTGGACTAGATTTATTCAAATTTCTAATTGATACAACTTAATCACACAGGTTTTAGTACATACTGGCAAGTAGCAATAGTTCTTCTTTATGAAGGGAGAGTGGAGAAGCATCTTGTCTTCCTTAGGAAAGTAGCACGTTATTCCTTGAAATTTTGATGACACATTTTGATCTTTGCATTAGATCAGGGAAATAATGGTTAAAGAATTCTAGCTTATTTTCTCGGTGTTGGTGTCTTTCGAGGTACAGCAGAGCATATAGTTTCCAGAGAATAGTGAAAGTACTAATATTAGTGTCTGTATTTAAACAAATGCTAACACCCAAGATTTGTATACCCTACTTGCAGTGGTATCTTGGCCTATTTCATCACAAGTAAGTTATTTTGGTTATTCTGCCACAAATCTCTGAAATGTTAGCTAGATTAAAATCACTGAATACTTTAAATTATGATTTGAGTGCCACAATAGAGAAAAAAATGCCACAAATACAAGTAATGAAAATATGGCATATTGGTGCTCTGGTGTATTCTTTTGTCCATATGGCATGAATACATCACTTGGAAATTTTTATATCAAGAAATTGTCTCAAAATTAGATTCACTACCTTAGCTATTGCACCTGAACACATATCAGCTTGTAATTATCTTCACTGATAAATTTTTCTTGAATGCATTTTTGCACCATACACTGTAACTCGTGTACTGACCTTCATGTTTAATCAGAATGCACAGATTTACATGTAATGTGATTTCTCTATATCGTCTCTGATGAGATACTATCCACTCTTTTTTCATTCTGTGATCAGCAAACAGGAGCCTTTGAGAGCACTTTGATAAAGCCCTTTTTATCTGTGTTATTAAGTAAGCTTATGTGCTACTTAGAATTGCTTTGTTAAGCTCATGAAATTACTTATCTTTGCACATATTTGCACTGATATTTCTGCAAGAGGTATAAATCCTACATTGATCTGGTTATCTGTGTAGGGACAAAACTCCTCTCCCATCCACTGGCTTATTTACAACACTGTCAGCAATTATAGGGATCCAATGCAGGTTTGCCAAGGGTCATGTACTTGTTCGTCACAAGTGTTGATGACTTTTTGAACCTACATTCAAAAGCTGTTACTGCTGACATGATCACATTTACACCTTTTATGTAGTTTCGGCAACATTGACGTAATCTGTGAGGGGCAAGTTTTGGGTGCAAGGAATGGAAGGCATATCAGTGCACCTAAACTATTGCTTGTTAGGTCTTTGGTGACATTCATTGAAATTTATAGATCTGGCATCAGGTTTTAATCTGTAGAAATATTTATGCACAATTGAATAATTGTGTCGTAGGCTCTTACAAAAGACTTATAATTTTGGATGAAGAAAATGTACGCAGTATCTTAGGAGGGGACAATAAAGAGTAAATCATCCAAGAGTTAATTCTCTCTTGAAAAGGTCTGTGATAAATACCTTCCATTGATTTTCCAGCTGAAACTATCCTCAGGCATATGTATATGTGAAGTGATGAACAACTCTTGACCTTGACTTGGGTTTGTATGAGGATATTTAATACTCGGATTATCAGAATGTCTGTGTTTAGATGTGTGCAAGCCAGATAATTTTAGATTTCCGCATGTTTTTGTTGATTGAAAAGACAATTTGATGTATCCTTAATCTTTTTTTTTTCTTCTGATGAACCTTAATTATATGATATTTTGACTGGTTTTGATGAACAGTGGGCTTATAGCCCCATTTTCCACATTTAGCATGTTTCAAGTTGCAACCACCCATCTGCACATTTATATATTTCGGTAGTTTAAAAAAATCTTTATAGGACTTTTTTAGGTTTTCATGTTCAAAAACCCACAATGTTCTACCTATTATTAGGAAAACCATCATTAGATTTGCCGAGTCAGTCAAAAGAAGAAATAAACGTTTGCTCTCCGTACGGATGTTTAAAGAAGACACCATATGAAATTTGTAGCAGTTGATACAGAATGATGCAGTGGACCTTGTCTGATTATTGAGTGATGGATCAGTGAATCTCTGGATAACTTTAGGTTTTGCCTTGTTTATTTTTCAGCGACATTACTATTAGATCAGCAAAAATATGTTAGATGATACTAATGTTGATTTTCAATAGTGTTACTGTATATAATCTGGCTGGCAATTTCCTTAATTCTGTAATGAAGTTTCCAGTCACTTGTTAAGGTTATCTGTGCTTCCAGTTGTGATGATCAGCCAAAACATATTGAATAAAAGCTACCAATGCTATATGAATTACCACAAAAATTTATTTTATGAAAGACTGCAGGATACCCTGGTATGTAAAGAATGTGATAAGTCTCGTTGCTCAAAAATGATTATCTTTTTGATTAATCTGTAATGCTTAATTTTCATTCACAGAGCTTCATCTTGGTGCTGATTAATATCACCCATATTTATGAAAATGTCACCTTTTAGAATGCCACCTTACCCCTTCACCCATTCATGAAAATTTTAACTCTATATATTGCTACACTACCCTTGCTTTCATTCATTTTAAGTTGATAAAAGTTCTTAGTAGTACACTCCCCCATGTGACAACTAAAGAGTTTATTTATTTTTGACAAATGCATCCTTTTCCAGTCATAAAAGCTAACCTATAAATGCCACACTACCTCCCCACTCCTCACCTTCATTAAAGATTCAGCTCTTGAAAATGCCTGAGTGCCCCTCAAGGTCAAGAATTGTTTTACACTTTGCATCTTTGTTGCTGCTTATATCAAGGGCTGTAGCAGTTTTATAACTTTTGATTCCATTTTTCCAAAGATTGTACCCTATTTTAAGGCTATTACTGTTGACTTTTATCAAAGTAGCTAGCAGTGGTCATATAAAATCTTTTAATATGTGCCCTTTGTACTGTATGGTGCGTCAAAAGTGTTGCTTGACTCTAGTCCAAAGATTCATCTCACAGTTATGACAAAGGTATGAAAATGTTGGATTGAAAATACAGATGTTTTTTTTTTTTTTTTTTTTTTTTTTTTTTTTAAGGCAATGAATAACACTGAAAGAAAATGAAGAGGACTTTGTATGAGAGGTGAGTTTTTGTACTGAAGGCATGTAGCATGGGAGACTTGAGTGAACTATCTAGTATGAAGCACTTCACTGCTGCAACAAGCTTAGGTGTATCTGCAGAAGTTTTAGACCTGTATTTAGGGGGCACACTGAAGGAAAATGATATGTGCATTGTGAAATGCTGTCAGTCATTCATTCAGCATATTATGGTACAGTTTTTTTATATTTATGTATGTTATTAAGGACATCATTTTCCTCAGATCTTGTTCACAGATAAATGGCATATGCAAGCAAGTGGTAGATCATGACTGGATTGAAGTGAATTGACTGGAACTATGCTTTGCAAAGTTATCACATCCCTTGAGTGTGCCTGATCTAATTATGGCTCTTAGTCACGAATGCCAAGTGTTAAGTTGATAGTTTAATCATCTTTAAGCTTTAGAGAATTTTTGAGAGCTCAGATATCTAAAAGTTGGAGTTTTAGCAAGAGTGCCAATGACTCCAGTTTTAAAAGCTTTTTTGTCGCACTCACAAGAGCACCGCAGGGAGCAGGTATGCACTGGTAGTAGTGTGGCTGGAAGCTGAGCAGTGTGTAGTGTTATATAGGCTGTATTTTTATACACACAATATACTTATACTAATGTACACATGCTGTTACAAACAGTTCACAAACATGCATACAAGCTAATACTAAACTTTAATAACCTGTAGGACCTGACCCCTCCTGACTTATCTGACTCTTCCAGTGTGAATAGCATAATTACTTTTATCAAGAAATATTTTCCTTTGATATTGTTGCTGTACAGCCTTATTTTTATATTTATGTCAAAGAAGTATACATTGTGCTGCCAAGATAATGATAAAATAGAGAAATATCAGCTCATTTACTGTTATCTTTGACTAGATAATGAAATTTTTGTCAAATAACTGAGTGAGACTTCCAAAATATTTTGTAATTTCTGTACTGCTACTAATATCCTTTTCTGCAGCTGTATTTCTTTGTGCAGTATTGCATAGTTAAAATTGTCCCATCTTTGTGGCTGACTTGTGCCACTTCTCTCATTCATTATCATACTCCCTCAGTTTAGCATCTGGCTTCTATATCTTTTGTCCCATGCTTCCTTGTTATAATTTTTCTGTGATCAGTCTTTTCACATAAGAGAAAATAGAGCTTCAAAGTATCATCTCAGGATAGGGAACAGTATAAGTTTCCGAGGTTCCATTGGTTCCAACAAATCTATTCTTGCTTCCTAACTGTAATATTTGCTTCCATAGTAAAAAGCCAAATGTAGATATCTTCCATATGTAAAGTTAAGAGGGGCCAGCCTATCACTTGGGCCCTGGTTATCCCCCTTGGTCCAGTCTCCGTACTAATGGTGCCAGCAACTGTTCAGCTTCCAGCCACTGCCTGCTGTAGGGAGTGGGGTGAGTGGAGAGGGCGCATGGCTGCCTCAACGTAAACTCCGGCCAGGAAAGAGAAGAATTTAGGATTTTTTATTTTATTTAGGTGTATATATTTTAGGGGATCATGTTAAATTGCTGTGAATCTGTAGGAAGGGAAAAGAACATAATAGCTATTGGTAGACTGAATTTCATCAAGGCTCATTGTCCATTTGCAACTTAAAAAGAAAAAGCAGTAAGCTTTAATGAATTTCAGCTACCGCTTAAGGTTCCTGGCCAAATACGTTGACTTAGTTTTAGTAACTTTTTTTTGCGGCTCTCAACCTGAACCATCTCGTGTGGCCCCCGCCCACTGCGAAACATAAACGTACATATGATACATACTCCTTGTACACTACTGTTCTGTACATAGTTTGCTGATGAAAGCATTGTGAATATTGTAAACTATATCCATGATGAAACCTCAAGAATGGCCTCGGTTACTCTAGGGTGTGAGTTGTATGTTTTCATCTCTCCCATTGTCATTCTCATGGTTATGGGATTCTCCAGTCAACTACGATGTTCATCTTCAGGTGTCATTGTTATGCTAAGGATCTGTGTCTGTAAACAGTGCTGATTCCTAAATGACACCTGAAATATATATTTGTTTTTATTCTTAGTTCTGTTGCTAAGTAAACTGTTTATATTTGTCTTCAGCTTGTATTTTTTGTGTATCTATGAGTGATTGGATAATGTGAAAAATATAGCTTTTGTTTGATATGAACAATAAATTTTATATGTTTGGTTGTTTAACAATATATTTAAGCCCATTTATATGGAATTTTCTCCTTGTTCTTGTATATATAATATTTTCTTAAGCTTAATTATCTTCTCATCTAAGATGATGCTCCTTATACCCTTGATTTATTAGATACAAATTCATATACTTTCCCTAACTTGGCATGTCTTACACTTGCCTGAGACTGGCCACATTTCATCATCACCTAAATGGCATTCACCTTCTGGTCATAGTCATCACCATCTCACCGTTTTTCCATGTTAACAAGATCCCAATGTCTTGTATTCTCTATTTTTTGTACCACTCTTAATGCACTGATTTATTGTATAATATCAAAGGCCAGAGTGTGTTGTTGATCTTGTTTTTATTATCATGTTATATATTGGTATAATTACACCAATTACTTGGTTGCTCAGGATTGGCTAACAAGGAAGATGATTGCCTAGAACACCAGTCTGTATCATACTTTGGGATTGGTAAGATTTTCTTGTTGTACCTGTGAAGATGACAACTAAATGCAACTTTGAAATAAATTTACAGTAAATGGAGACAGAACATGTACAATAACAAGATAACTGGTATCCTTGGGAATTGTATGTTCACTGGGATCCTGAGTAATTAAGGAATTGGGTTGTCATGTTGCTTCAAGGATATTTTAATAAAGTTAGAAATTCCATTATGGGAATTCACCAGTTTTTTGGTCTTACTTTGTCTTCTGTGACAGCATACAAAGTCATAGGCAACTGCAAATGGTTGAGTGCCTGATAGTGGAAGATGAGAACTCTTTCTCCATAATGGAGTATTAACCAAATTGGATGACTTGGAATCTTTAGGGAAAAGTCCTTTGAGTATGATTCACTATGGTTCCTGCATATTTTGAGTGAGAATCTCAAGTTGCTAAAAAGATAGTTCTTTCTTTTGAGGATGTCTTATTTTAAAAGAAAACTGATATATTCTTAGAGAAAATTTATCTTATACAACATTTATGCAAAGTGAACAAGTTTGGTAAGAATAATAGAAATACAGATTACCAATACTGCTGCTTACATTGTTATACTTTTTTAATGTGACACCATTTGATTATATTCTCTTATTTTGCCAAATATGCAAAAACACAATTTGAAAATCATTTGTTTGGTAAGTTTATGTGGAAGTAATTACAAATTGCATGTATTATGAGGGTTGAGTTCATCACCATATGACTTTCAAATCTGATTATTTTTATTTTTCTGTTATGTAGTAGTGTACAATTAAAGACTCAGACTGAGGTAGCAATAGAAACAGTAGATTTTCATTTTGTTCATTTTGGAATGATATTCTTATTTAGTTGTCTGTATCTTATGTGTTCCACAGAGTGAATAGTTTCTCACTGATTCATTGTTTTTGACATATATCAAACTCTTGTCATATCTTGTCTTTTCTATACCGTACCATAAGTTACTGAAATTCTTGCCTTAGAATCACTATTTTCATATACCGGTAAATCCTTCTTCCATGGTCCTTACACAGAAAAAAAAAAAATATTGTCAATTTTGATTTATAATCATATTAAAGTATAAAATGATTTGTGCTTTATAATCCCAATTGGACTCATTTCTACATCTTAATTTTAGTTGATAACCCATTTTTAAACAAGGTCCATACTCCTGTTTGTAGATGGTTGTACAACAATGCAGATGCCACCGAACATGGATAGTTGAAATTTTGTTTGAATGGTTTTATGCATGTTTAGATGACATCGCTAGATTTTCAAAATTGTCATGTAGAAAAATCTCTCTTTCTTTGTCTTGGCATGGAAGTACAGTGTTTTATAAGTCTTCCAGAATATCATGGAGTAAGCTGCACATAAATCAAGACAAAAATATGTTTCAGCTCAGTCAGGAAGCTAGAGATGAAATAAGCATTTATGGAACAGTTATCGAAACATTGACAAGAAACCATGACACAATTGAAATCAATCCCAAAACCAGGAAATGATAATTATGTAATGCAAGTGTTAGTCTCATTCATCAAGCAAGACATGCACTGAGCACTTCTTGCTAGCCCTGCCATTGTGGCTAAATCTCGTCACACACACACACAAACATGCGCGCACACGCACGCACACACATACGTAAGAACTGTCTCAAGGACTGCTTCAGATCTTCGTTGATGACTTGGTCTTCTTAATGAAGGTCCTGTGGTCTTTACAGTTTTATTAGAAAGCAGCTATGTACAATCAGGGTACATTTAGAGCAGGTTCTGGACCCGCTCTAGGCAGTTACACCCGTGGTATATATATATGGGCTGTTCAGCGGACTCAGTCGTGACTGATGCTCTCCAGCGAAAGGTTGGATATGTCATGTCAGCTTGCTTAGCTGGTCAACGACAGATCAGGTATGCCAGCTTGCTTAAATATGTAACAACAACTTGTTTTAACAGATCAGGTCTTACGTGTTGAAAACATCCTGAGCAAGAAGATTACAAAGTGCCCATGGGTGACCTTATCTTATACACGTTAACACATATTATTAGTGAGATAATAATTACGAATAACTATTGAAAAATTAATGGTATGCTTGTGTGCCATACATCGCTCGGCCACTACCTGACTCAGCTCCTGCGTGCCATGCTAAGACCTGACTATATGTGGATTAGTACTAGTTATGAGATTACAAAAGCAGCAAATTACAGTTATGGTCAAAAAATTATCCTGTACATCATGAAAATATACGTGAGAACAAGTGGAACACACTACAAGAAAATAATAAGTGACATACAGCGTAAATAGAGACCAAAAAAATGATACATATAGGTAATAAGAACAGCATAAAATTCCAATATATAAAATATGTAAATTATAAAAGAATCCAAACAACTGAATAAATACACATTATTCTGAAATCAAATCTCTCCTTAGATAGGGAAGAGCTGCCCTAGCAACTTTCTGGATATCCAGTGTGGTTGTATGGTAATGCATAGTGGACGTCCTACGTCGTAGACGACAATATCAATATTAGATAAATACTATGAATAATAAAAGCAGTGCGATGGACAAAGAAATAACTGAAATACCAGAGACATGAGGTGTTTACTCAAAAGAAATGAGAGACAAAACATCCATGGGTGAATCTAATTCATCTACAATTTCAGATGGGAGATGTTGAATCTTTACATCAATGATAGAGAAATTAATATTCCGGGAGATACGTTTTGTACTCGGGATTGTTCTATTAATCCGTCCCAAGTAATGATCATGGGAGCCTATGTGAAATTGGTACCAATAAGAGTTCATTTTGAGACTAACTTAAGAACCAAGAAGATTTGAGTTGGTGAGGTGGGCAATGAATAAGAACATTTTGTGACTGTGTGAAGAATAACACATGGAAATGGCCCATACTCTCAATCCAAGGATTATTGAGAACAATTTCTTTAAATTAAACAAGAAATAAGAATACTCTCTTGAGTTCCAAACAGTAAGTCATGCACACAAAAACCTGGCTGTAGAGTATTAAAAACTATGTTAACTTCCTCTAATATGCCAGTTAAATAATGGGCATAATAAGTAACCTGAGTATGTAAACTGTCAACATATGTGGAAATGGTCAACAATGAAAACTTCAAATTAATGGTTTTAGACAGTAGCTCTACCTGCTGTGTCAAATTATCAACTGTAAACATGATGTCACTCAAATATTGGGAATGTTGTTTCAACACCTTTGCCTCTGTCTTAAGGTACCTGTTGTTAAAAAGTTGCTGAAACTCTAAAGACCGAACCTGATTCCTAACTAAATTAAGTTCTTCCTGGGTAGCAGTACCGAACAGATATGAATGGAGGGACCCTACAATATTAAGCAGACCTCTCTTACTTCTCCTCTGATAGTCCATGTTTTTCTTTGAGTGGTCAGTCACTGTTGATTCAATGTCTTGTATTATATTATACAGAATCACATAGGTATTGTTGAGTTTCCAAGACCACTGTCAGAACAAAGCCAGAGGAGGAGCAGCACTAGAGTTTCTGTCTGTTTCACTGGTGGAAAACTTGAGAAGGTTAGACCGCAAACGAGGTATGGTTTCCATTAGTTTCACTAGATTATTGTTATGTGAAGGGTAGACCCTCGAGGCCCAACTTAATCGAGATTGTGTCCTGCACGAGATAGACCTCACTGGGATCAGTGAGAAGGGCTCCTGGTACTGCTGTGGCATCAGTACCTCGTGTATACCATAAAGACATGAGAAGGAAGAACCTGGAAAATGACAGCACTAAGCAACTTCTTAAGGGCGAGGCCTTAATGAATACTGATGTGAAATTGAAGGTGACGTGAGAGCAGTTGATTTGGGTTTAGGGACAGACTGGATGGTATTCGAGGGTTGGTGTGTGACACTAGTTAATGTCAAGGATTGCGGAGTGTCCTCTGGTGTAGGATCGGGATTGTGTTCAGAATACTGCAAAACTTTCAAATGATCTTCATGTACCTCATGAATGTCCCTTGCATTAAGATGTCAAACCCTGAACCTATGTCCTTTTAGATGAGCTAAAACCCTATAAATTTTGGGTCCAGCTTAGGGATCTCACCTTTGGAGTTGAAGTCCTGAACCATTACCAAGAGACCGGGATTTACCCTTGAAGGTTTGGCGGACTTATTGGCCTGATCTGTGAAAGATGCAGTGGCTTCCTCTAGACTTGCTTTGATCCGTTGATGAATTAGTTGAGTCTCACGGTATTTTTCCGCAACAGCTGACTTTTGAATCGCCGGCCATTGGAGAGCGGGGCAATAATATGTCATAAGATAACACCTTATCAAACCCCAGCAAGACGTGGAAGGGTGTGTCTCCAATTGACTTATGAAATACTGAGTTTAACCAGCAATGGACATCTGAGAGGTATTTGTCCCATTCATCATGATCAAAGTTAATGTTAGTGCGAAGAGGTTGAAGGATTTTATGGTTTAACCTCTCCGCAAGACCATTCTAGGCTGGATGGTGTGCCATTATATTACATTTGGTTATTTTATACGGCTTATAGAGTTCTTCTAGTAATGAGTTACTGAACTCTCCTCCATTGTCTGTTACTAAAATCTTTGGCGCATTATGTCTGTCTAGAAAGTGTTTCTTGAATGCTTTAGCGACCATGGTAGTGTCTTTATTTTGAACAGGAACTAATTCACAATACCTTGTAAAAGCATCAGTAATTACCAGAATATATCTGTAGCCTGCTATGGACCTAAGAAAACCTCCTAAAATGTCCATATGAACCCTTTCCCATGGGTATTGAAGGTACAGTATATTTCAACACAGTATGAGGGTTAGTGGGACTTCTCTTATGTGTGTTACAGATTTGGCACCTCACTATACGGTCAGCAATGTTTTGATGCATTCTAGGCCAAAAGTACCTCAAGTGAGTCTGCTTATAGCATCTATCTGCGCTTGGGTTTGCAGCCTTAGGTGAATCATGTGCAAACTTTAAGAAATCCTCTACTAATGCTGTTGGAATTACTGTTCGTGTGACAACCCGGGCAGGTACTCCCAATCTCGCATCTCTGCACAAAACTCCTTGTGCTAAATACAGTTCCCTGATTGGAACAGTTGTCTTAACATCTGAGGAAGGGCGTCTCCCTTCTAGAAATTCGATGACAGGCCCCCAAAGTGGGTCATCCCGTTGATACTGTTTTAACCGCTGTATATCAAAAGTTACGGGGCTGTTATCTACAGTGACTGTTCCTATTCTGCGTGAAAGTGCGTCTGCAACTACATTTGATGAACCTGAAACGAAACGAAAGTCAGGGTCAAAAGCTTGTATCGTTAGAAACCATCTCTGAAACTTTCCTGTTGGATCCTGTCGCTGAAAATTACCTAACTGTGCTCTATGATCTGTATAGACTGTGACATGGTAGCCATATATATATATTCCTTAAAATGCTTGAGTGCCCAAACTACGGCAAGGCTTTCTAACTCTGTTATGGAGTATTACGATTCCGCCTTTGAACATGAACGACTCTCATAAGCTATGGGAAAGAGTCTACCCTTATTTGACTCCTGCATAAGTACCACATCAAGTCCCTATTTACAGGCAACCATGTGCAAAATAAAGGATTTCTCAAAGTTGGGAAACCGAAGGATGGGCGCCCCAATCAAGTTTTGCTTAAGCAATTTGAACGCATTGTCCTGTGCTGTAGTCCACTGAAATGTAACTCCTTGTTTCAAAAGTGAGGTGAGTAGGTTTGCAAATTTCGCGAAATTAGCGACAAATCTACGGTGATATCCTGCCAAACCAAGGAAGGATTTGACCTTATCAACCGTGAAAGGAACTGGCCAATCTACTAATGTCCTCACTTTAGCTGCATTAAAGATAAAGATAAAGATAAAGATACTTTGTTCGTCAAATTGTGATACAATAAATCTTGTATACAAAATGAAATTCTTTG
>JAYMFT010000027.1:189100-200582 GCA_038088735.1 Panulirus argus | reverse complement strand
TGTGTGTGTGTGTGTGTGTGCGTGTGTGTGTGTGTGTGTGTGTGTGTGTGTGTGTGTGTGTGTGTGTGTGTGTGTTTCATCGCCCTCACCCTCACCTATATGTCTGTGTCTACGTCTGCGTCAGTGTTTGTCTTTGTGTGTGTATGTGCATTTGTAAACACTTAGTATCTTCATCTGTAAGTGTGGTAATGCGTCTATGTACGTATGTTTGCACGCCCTGTGTGCCTGTGTACTATATACGTGATGTCCCGGAGCACATTTGCTGGTGAGGATGGAGTCAGAGGGTGGACAATCTGCAGTGTGTAATGAACGTGATCAAAACTTGCTCTTCCAGGTGGGATGTGTGACCAGCAGGTGATTGATTCATTCTGATACACTCTCTGGGTTGACTCCGATCCTTCCCGCCCATTCCGCTTTTCTAAAATCCCAGTTTTTTCCTCTTGGAAGCCCGCTTTGGTGCAGCCCATGCTTAAGGAAGGGGACCATTCCAATGCCTCTAATTATCGCCTCATTGCACTCGCTTCTACTATCTCCAAATTCTTTGAAACTCCTAAACTCTCACTTTCTCACACATTTAGAATAGCATCCCCTTCTTTCTCATCAACATTACGGATTTAACATGGCGAGGTGCACTGATGGTCTCTCCTGTGTTACTAACCTCTGGTCCTCCTCTCTCAGGGATTTTGGTGAAATTTTTGTCATGGCGCTTGACATCTGAACCGAAAGGCTACAGACATAAACAAATTCTTGAAGAGGGCAACCGAGAACAACTTGTGTTTTCACTGGAAATAATTTCAACTCCTCCGATAGAGAGAAAATGGAAAATTAAAAAACAACACAATAAAAACAGACGCAAACACTATCATAAACTAGCTCAAAAATGTGAAAGACCTTGGAATAATGATATCTAACGACCTAACCTTCAGCGAACACAACAAAACAACTGTTGCTTCGTGCAGAAGGATGACAGGCTGGATCCTGCGGACCTTTAAGGCATGGGAAGAAAAACCAGTGATGATGTTATTAATAGTGCTAATTCCTTTACGAACTGAATATTTTTGCATTCTACCATCACCCTACAAGGCGGACGAAACTGCGAATTAAAAAGTGTTCAGAGATCTTTCACAGTGACAAAGGAACGAAAATCCTGTGAACGGCTACATTCACTGAGGTTATACTGCCTGGACTGCAAACGGGAGAGGTATATATATATCATCAACTATACCTGGAAATTCGTATAAGGTATGATTCCCAACTCACAATCGAAAATAACATCCTACTGGCACGACAGGCATGGAAGATTGTAAAATACTACCTCTGAAAGCCAAAGGTGCGATGTGTCCCAAAAACGAGAGAACACCTTAAACACCCAAGACCCAAGACTCTTCATCACCTTGCCATCTACCATCAGAAACAGCCTGGGATGCACAGTAGAGGAGTTTAAGAGTGCACTGGACAAGTACATGTAAAGAGTACCAGACCAACCAGGCTATAAGGGCTATGTAGGCCTAAGGGCTAAGGCTACCAACAGCTTGGTTAACCAAAGATCCAATTCTAACTGCCTGGGACCATAACCCGGGCTGTGGAGGTGAAAACCCCCAAAGACTTCACCAAGTATTCTGCACCACCACCGACAGCCCGGAGGAAAATACGTGGTCCCGTCACTAACACCAGCCACCCTACGGACCACATGTGGTTCCTGCACCACCACCAGCCACCCCGGGGACCACGTGCTTCACCGTGTTATCCAGCTAACACAAGACAGCAAGCTATGTAATATCTTGGAGCCAAGATGGTGACATGAACCTCATGGCACACTTGACCCAGCCATCCCTGGTTCTGATCAGTGCTCGTCTCTTGTAAGAGTCTAACTGGTGTAACCTGATCCGCTCACCTTGAACACAATTTCAATACCCACCAGCTGAGCTGATCACTTCTCGGAAGAAAATATTTGCATGATCAAAAAACTGGGTTAACAAGTTGTGGAGGTGAAGCCTAACACCGAGGGTGAAGCGCTGAGCGTCCAGGATGACTGGTGCTGCCGGATGGCCAGCACTTTGTGTGTGAATTGAATTGAATTGAATTGAATTTATTTAGTAGCTCAGACTTTATAAAAAGTATGTGTGTGTGTGTGAGAGAGAGAGAGAGAGAGAGAGAGAGAGAGAGAGATTACTCTTTGTGTAATGGGGAGAGAGCTTTACACTTGTCTTAAAGATACTCTGGGCAGGCTCTTGAATAACTGTTTAAAATGTTGCCGGAGAAAGGCAGTGCCAGGTGAGGTGAAAAGGGCAAATGTCATACCCACCTACAGGAGAGGAGACCGGGAACAGGCGCTGAACTATAGACCAGTCTCCTTGACGGGTGTGGTCTTTAAGGTGCTGGAAAAGATAATCAGACGGCAAATGGATGACTTTCTACTTACGAGAAAGAAATGATCTAAGTGAGAAGCAACACGGTTTTAGGGAAAGGAGGTCATATGTAGCGAACCTCTTAGACTTCTACGAGATAGTGAGCTCTGTCTTAGACTCTGAACTGCCAGAAAGTATTTGATACTATACCATAAGGGAGACTAATTGAGACGCTAGATCACCCGAAAGGAATAAAGGGAGAAACGCCATAGTTGAACAGATTGTGTTAATGGAAAGGATCAGATGATGCTCAAATCATCAGTAAGAATCAACCAACACACATATACGGAGGAATCCTTGACAGGTGTATAGGCTTTAACGTGTCATACACAACTCACAGTTCTGATATTGTTGATGATCTTATGTCTGACCACTCGCCAATAATGGTTACAATACATACCGCTAATGTTAACCTACCTGGTCTCAAAATGAAAAGAAAAGATTAACAGTAAGATAAGAACATCATAATAGGTTCACAGATCATATCTATGACTGGTACAAGGATCATGAACCCCCAAATGTACACGCATTTAAAGTCAGTCTTGAAACTTGTGTAAACAAATTCTTTACGCATAGTGATCTAACGACAGAGAACAGAAAGAACGCCCCTCATAATAGGCCACATCAGTACTATAAAGACCCCGAGCTGAAACGGCTCAAATTTACGGCCAGGCAAAGAGGTAAAGGTTATAGCAACTTCGAACACCCAAAATGCTAAAACTATTTCAAGCATCTCTTGCAGCAGCTAGGGAACGAATAACTGAACTCAGACAGAATGATTGAGAACAGTTTGTCAGTGGACTAAATCATCACACTCCCTTAAGCCAAACCTGGAATGGTATTAACAGAATCATTAGATAGAAAAGTTAACAAGTATCTCATCCCAATCCGCTGTAGAAGGCTAACGAATTAATCACGAAATGGGCTTATACTTCTAGTTATAACATGCTGCCACCTGGGACTAGGGATGTTTAGTACAACAAATCCAGAGAGCGAGATCTTACCCAATTCATGCTAAACAAGTAACATAACGAATGCGATGTTCCATTCTCTGAGTTTGAACTTGATGCAGCTCTAACCAGGTGCAGGAGCACTGCCCCTGGGGAAGATGGTATCACGTACATCATTAGACTTCTAAGATGTGTACTTGATAATCCACTATTAAAGCTGTATAATATGAGTTATGCCACGGGTCATGTACCCTCCTCATGGACCAACAAGTTAATTGTACCAATACCTAAACACAACCTGATGAATTTCGGCCTATCTCCCTGACGAGTTGCCTGTGCAAAACTTTTAAGAGGATGGTGCTCAACAGACTACTACACAGAGTCAAAGAACGTATGTCATCTAATATTAATGGCTTCACACATGGCAAAAGTGTACACAACGGCATCACTACTTTCTTCACAGTTCATGGGGACAGAAGGCATAAATATACCACTTTTCTTGACTTAAAAGTTGCATTTGATAATGCCAATAGGCAAGTTATCCTATATGAGTTAGCAAAACTGGATATAGGTGGCCGGCTTCTGAACTGGATACTCGGCTATCTCTCTAATAGAAAGTCAGCTGTGTTGTTTCAAGGCTACAAAAGTGAAGTTAAAGACATGCTATATGGCACCCCTCAAGTACTTAGCCCCACTTTGTTCTATGTACTATACTCGTTCTACACTAAATTAGCCCAGAAGCCACGCCCCTCTTCCATAGCTAAGGTAGCTGATTGTTTCATATACAGTGTTCGTGTCGCTATCCATTTATTCACACTGTGTTCACAGTTTATAATCAGGCCTGTTCTTCTGTGTACTAATATTGAAAATTAGGAACATAATTTAAATGATTTAAGGTATTAGCACTTTAGAGATGATGTTAAAAATGTTAAACATTTATCACAAACGGTCGAAGTCAAGGACAACATGGTTTTCGAATGAAGCCTATTCTTTATTTCTTTGTTTTGTAGCAAATATGAAATGTTAATGCCTTAAAATCAGTTAGATTTTTATGTTCCCAATTTCTTTTACATACCAAAACATACCGTGAAATGCAAACTATTCTTAACTGCGTACACACAGCCTGTGAAAGCCTTGGCTTCATCATATCTGCAGGTAAAACCAAGGTCTCCAATAAACGAATTGGTAACGGCCGGAGCGGATCGTCTAAGTTGACAGTTGGTGGAAACCCGATTGACTATGTCTCCTCTTTCAAGTACCTTGGTGTCCTAGTCCCATGTGCTGCAGCTAGTGTGGAAAAACTAAATCGACAATGCACAGATAGACTCAGAGATCTTAGAGCTGTTGCAGGGTACAACCCTAATTAATGGAGCAAATATCAGAATTGTTAAAATGATGTACTTAGCGTATGTTAGGTCTCTTATGGATTACCACGCACGTTTTGGTCCTTCTCAACAGCAAAGGTATCAGCAGACTTGAAAAAATGCAAAATGAAACCTTAAGGATCATACTTTGTTGACCGAAGTCCACTAAAGTACTCTACATGCAGAAAGAATTTGGTATCCCCAGCATTGAAGACAATACTTGAAATCAGTCTTATGGTAGGACTGAAAATTCTGCGTGGTGATCCAGATAGTGTTGTTTCTAAAGAACTGTTAAACCGTATATGCCATGGCACAGGTGAATCTAAATGGATCCAAATAACAGCCAATCAAATGACAATGTTTGGAGTACATAATTTGTGTAAAATTAGGAAGCAACAGCATTTCCTTCCTCTTTGGCAGATGACTCCCTTTGACGTCACTGCACCAACTTATCCACCCAAGAATCTAATTACTGATAATCTTCACCTTCAACACTGAGCCCAAACCAGTGCTCTTGAACCTATACAGAAATTGCAGACTGACAATAACATAACCCTGTGCCTTCATACTGATGGTTCTCGCGACTCTGCCATTGTGATCCAGCCCAATGGTAAAAGGTTAGAGAAATATGTTAGAATAATCAACTCTACAAGCTGAACTGTTTGCCATGCTTACTGCTCTCGATCACGTAGAAATCTCTGCTACAGACAGTTTTATTATCTCCCATTCTATTTCTTCACTGCTTGCGCTTAACACTCTGAAATCAGAATATAACCTGCTGGTCTCTGAAGCCAGACACAAATACCCAGACATTATTGCTCAAGGGATTCAAATCAAACTGTTATGGATTCCCTCTCATATAGGCCTCCTTGGGCATGGCAAAGCTGATGCTTTAGCCAAACTTGCACTTAGAAAAGGTGATGTTGAAAACTACATTGGGCTGTCAATTAGAAGCCTCAAAACTGCAATTAGAAAGGAACTAACTAACCTCTTTGAAGCACAAAGACGAGTTCAGATAAGCACAAGTAGAAACATTTTCCATCACAGCGAAATGTGTAAAGTAAAACATGTATATCGAGAAAGTAATAAGATCAGCAGATTACATGGTGTTGTAATTGCTAGATTAAGGCTAGGCTATAGGTACTACTGGCTCTTTGGCCTATCTGGAGATTTCAATCATGTAAATTGTAAAATTTGTGGTCAAAGATTTGGACACAAACTAGAACACTATGTCTTAGAATGTGGAAAAATAGCGCCGTTTAGGAATAGATCCAAACAAACCCTGCAAGAAATGTCACAACACCTTGTTGTTAATAACAAAATACCTGGAATTTAAAGTTTGTATCCACTTTTTGCATCTAGTAGGTGGAACTTGCCATATGAAACTATGTAACTTTGTAATGCATGTAATACCAACCCACTGGGGTCTAACTAAGACCCTTTGTAACCCCTGTAATCCTTTTGCGCTACCGCTCACAGGATAAGTATGGGGTGTACAATAAATTTGCCGGGGTTCCCGGCTCAAATCAAATCAAGATGATGAGCCATACAACATGTGCGTCTGTATTGCCAATAGTTCCAGTTATTTTATCAGTTACTCCATTATTATTTTCAGAGTTTTCTCCCCTCCGCCCTGTGGGTGGGCCTGGCTATAACGAGACATTGTTGCACTTGGAGAGGTCTCCCTGACGATGCCTCTCGGTGAGACAAAGATGGCGAAAATGGGACTGGTTGCACGATAGACTCCTGAACACCTTCACCACGACGATGTGACATCATACCTATGGGTCGTACTCAAGAGTATAAGGTTGCTGTGGGTCGTGCCAGTCAGGTGCCAGCAAGGTGGCCATTCTGGCTACTAAATCCTTTAGTAACTACAGTCGGATATGGGTGGGAGGGTTTTCCCTTTTGGAAAGACGTGTGGTGATATTCCCTGAGAATTTTAGACTCCCTTCGCCGGCCTCCAGCTTGCCTGACAAGTACATACAATTGGTTTCCCTGGTGGGGATAGCCGCTGCCTTACTGGTTACTGGTCAGTGAGAAATCTGGAGTCCTTTATTATTGGGGCTTGATCACTACAAATTACCCCATTTTTGGGACTTTCACCCTGTGCTCCCCTGCAAGATTGATGTAAATCTGGAAATAATGAATGAGAGAAGATGGGAAGTGCACTGCAGGTGGGTCCAGAGAGTTTCCCATGGCTGCGTTTTGTGGACTGAGTGACGGCGATGCACTCCTCACTCAGGTCCAGACTCGTGATTTACTGGTCAGCAAGGTAGTGCCTTGGGTGGACTGATAACACTTTCCTTCAGATATGCAGTGTACACAAACATTACAAGAGTAAAGATACTAGGGATGGATATGGGTCACGTGTGGCCTTTGTCGCGTGACAGACATTTAGGTCGCTTTGTCCGCAGCTTTCGTGCGTCCTTTCTTGGGTGTCGCCATATCTCGGTCATGTTATGAAAATGTACATCAGATACTTACAATAATTGAGTGTTTTTCCAGCATCTGCACAATGGAATGAGTCCTGATGGTTAAACATGACTTATATCTTGGAACAAGAAACTCAGCCTTGGTCATGGAAATTCACACTGATATTTTCCAGGCAGTAGGTTGTTTGGGTATTAAGCCTATCATCTGCCAGGCTCAAACGGGCCGGCAGCGACAAGCAGCATCTACCATCCGCCAAGTCCAGAAGACCTTCAGGTGTTGATAATGATTCTGAGAGCACACACACCCTCAGTACATATGGTCACTGACAAACAGGAATCCACCCGTTCTGATTTCACTGCCAGCAACTGCTGCACTGCAGGCAACACAGTATCCATGGAACAACCTGCAGGTTACTGTAAATATGCCGAGTGTCTGCAAGTTCTAGTAATGAGAGGTTAGAGCAAGGCCTTCTCTTATGTAAGTCTGGTGATCAAAATATTAATCGATGTTATAGAAAACTGGAGGCGGACTTCTGGTCCATACAAAGCATCTGGTGTTGGCACCCAGTCGTTTGTCTTATATTTATCTTACGTTTATGTGAAACTTGACAAGATGCTAGCGTTTTGGACGTAACTGAGCGACATGCTCCATTGCTCCATCACTAATTCCATTCGAATATGAACTTGACTCGTTACTTGGTGCTGTATGTATATCTGTTGACCTGACAGCCGAGTAGCAGAGAGAACAGCATCTCGCATGTTGTTGGGCTATTACCGAACAGTTGAGTTGCGAGTTATCACCAATGCTCATTGTATTATGCCTAACATTTATGTTATTACCGTCAGATAACATTAATAGAAAAGTGATTATTTTCTGTTGAGTGAAATTAATTTTCTCGTGGAAACGTGATATGTATACCCATTTAACCCGGCCCTCATGTCAGTGACATCCGTGTGGCATTTCTTAATATCCTAGACGAAAGGAGTCATCATAGTTCGTATCGTCAAAATGTACTAATTTTGGTGTTCGGTTAATCTACATTATCAAGGAAATAATAGGTTCCGAAAGGCCTCATTCTGGTCATGGAGACATGAAATACAGGAATGAGGAAGACTGTCAGGTGGTGGGGAGAATTCCCGTTACTGCTCACATCGCGTATGGTATGTCTTACCCTCCGCCCACGGCCTCCTGACCTTCAACCTGATTCTTCAGGGTCAGAGGCTGACATCATACCCAGGGGTCGCGCCCTCGTTATGATACCGTCGGGCTTAAGGTATTTGTACGCTAAAAACAAATTCATGTTTACGAATCATTTGTTTGACTGTCCTTGTTTCAGTCAGCTTTGTCAGGCTTTCATAAACTTGTTCGTATTCCTTTTTTTTTTTTTTTTAATTCATTGCTGTATTCTTGATACGTTTTCACCTTGGTCTTCATTTTGTCCCGCTGTCAAGGGTCAAGTGGTGGCTGGGTTCGTTCTGGGAGCGGTAATACAAAACTGGTCTTCCTCAATGGCCAGTAGCCAGGTAGTTATGTAAGATGTTACACTGTTGGTTCCTTACGTAGGTTTACGGTCTTTCCTTACAGTAGACGCCTCTACTGCATGATAAAAGTATATACAATATCAGAATATCTGGTCGATTTTCTTTTACTATAAGATATTTATTTGCAATTATTCCTAATTTTTTTTTCCATATGCTAAGACGCAGTACTTTTGTACAGATCCATATCTCTCACCACACACTTTACAGTTCAGTAAGACATGTATAGGTATGTATCCTTACTAGTATATGTATCTGCACTAGTACGCATCCGTATCTCTGGTCACGCGCTTTACAATTTATTAGCTAACATTTCTAAGCAGACTCATGTATCATTGGTAACTGTAGCCTAGTAAATCTAACTAACAGTGACACTATCATGTTGTTAGCTAATCTTGTCACTTACACCATTTTACATGACACATTTTACTGCTCCCTATTTCCACTCCTCTCCGTAACTCACAAACATCTGTTAGTCCTCGCCTGTTTACAGTTTGTAGACTTTTGTTACCAACAATATTGTGTCGAAGATCCTTTTTACCTGAGTTACGGTACCAACATTATCATGTTGTGGGAGAGACAATCGACAAATGTACTCGTGTCTCTATCTTCCTCCTCACTCATCCATCTTACGGTCTCGTCTCATGTTGTGTAAGATGAGTACTGAGGACAGAGTCGTGGGTGATGTTACTTTCTGTGGCTGTTGTTTGGGTGCTGTCACGTACGACGAGCGGCAAACATTTCAGTTTGTAAGGTCGATGCACAAGTACATATTCTAACATTCTTCTCTGGTTTGCGGGTTTTCCTGTTCGTTTAGTGCTTTCTGTGTGTATATCTCCTTTCACCCCTTTTTTAATTTTCTTCAGCATATTTAGCACGACAAACCCTCGGGTCGATTTTATATGATGAGTCTTGAATAATGTATGAGACGGACGATAACAGGACAGTTGTACAATGTCCTCAGAAGCGTTAAGTTTGTTGATACGTGTTGGTTGCTGGCGTGATCAGAGCCAGGCTGACCGAAACACCAGGTGTAAATATTGAGTACAAACATGCAAGCCGGGCCAGCATTGTTGGCGTCGGCCTGTTGGTCTAGGGGTATGATTCTCGCTTCGGGTGCGAGAGGTCCCGGGTTCAACTCCCGGACAGGCCCGATCTTCTTTTGTCCGGCAGCATCGGGAACAAGTGAATCTTTCATTACACTCGGCACGCGAGGGAACGTTAGGAACATGGAGAGGCCAGAGGAAAAGTTTATACCATTAAATATCCTCTGGTCCAGATCACAGGAACCGTTGGCGGGCCGTGAAGAGGACGGTACAGGATGACAGGCAGTGCTCGAAATCAGTGGATATACTGTCATTAGTATTGATTAGATGTTCTGACTGTGTTGTATATTTATGCTGCTGTAGTAGTATTGTACTGTCTTCAAGGATTACTCTTGGAAAAAAAAATGTGACTGGAACGTTCTGGGACAACGCGGAACAATATTGATCCCAGGTATTGGGAAAATGATTTCGTTTAGAGATAATTTAATACTTACATTCGAGCTAACATAATTTTGACGATTTGACTTACAAGTCATTTACATTGTACATTCAGTAAGTTTGAAGGGTGCCAATGTGGAATATTACTGAAACTAGTATTTTGAAGCGGAAATAGTAGCGCGTCAGCGGCCGTGATCGTATAGTGGTTAGTACATTGCGTTGTGGCCGCAATAACCCAGGTTCGAATCCTGGTCACGGCAGAGAGCTCCGCGTGCCATTGAATTTTAGGTTATACCGCTATATGCCAAACGGCGTTTTGCTTTATGTAGTCGAAGAGCACGTCAAGAGTGTGTCACAAGGGCGTGCTCAAGAGTCTTAGCGTCATGGTGAAGAGGTTAGCCAGGCAGCGCGATGATACAGGCCAGGATTTACGACCATAACATTCGTGTCTATAGAAACTGGTTGGCATTTCTTCATGGCTCGGGCTAGTCAAGAGAAACCTTTGCTGCAACATTCTTCATTATCCTGATGAACGTTAATGAAAGGGCAGTATAGATGGTCACGCATGAGATTTCGACAGTTCGTTTAGTATGCCGAAGTCTTCACATTAAGGAAGGTATGTTGTACTACGTGTTGTTGTTGTGGAACCGGAGAGCCAGACTTGTACAATACCCTCAGTAATCCCACGGATGACGCCGGGCCAGTCACCAGTAACATGGTTTATAAACATGTAATTTTGAAACCCATACATCTCCAGCCACACTTAACTCCTTCAGTGCGATCGCTTGACTCCTTGAGTACGACTTGATCTCCTGAGTGCGATGGCTGCTCCTTCAGCGTGACGACTCGACCCTTTGAGTGCGATGACAACTCCCATGAGTGCAAGGAATTAATCCTTCACTACTCAACATAGAATCATCGCTCTCAAGGTGTAAAGTTGCCGCACATGTTTAGTCGTCGTGCTCAAGGGTTAAGTTGTCCCACTGAAGAGGATAAGTCGTGCTTATAGGACATGTTTTCGTCCTTAAGAGGTTAAGGTGTGGTACTCAGGGCATTGAAAAGGAAAACATTAAAATTATTTGGGCCCGTCCGGGATTTGAACCCGGGACCTCCTGCACCCAAAGCAGGAATCATACCCCTAGACCAACGGGCCATCCATATGGTGCGGATGATCATTGACTCTACCTCTGTCGTGTTTCTCTTTAACGTATGAAGAGCTTCTGGCTGTGCGTGTAACGGTGTACACTTGTTTAGGGGAACTCTCTCTCTGAGTCCTTACTTACGGTGTGATATATATATATA
>JAYMFT010000027.1:151026-164635 GCA_038088735.1 Panulirus argus | reverse complement strand
AAATGGTCACTTCCCAGGGAGTCGTCATAAGTACCCCAA
This sequence comes from Panulirus argus, assembly GCA_038088735.1. Classification (NCBI taxonomy): domain Eukaryota; kingdom Metazoa; phylum Arthropoda; class Malacostraca; order Decapoda; family Palinuridae; genus Panulirus; species Panulirus argus. The sequence goes on along the minus strand of JAYMFT010000027.1, from coordinate 164,596 downwards.
GTGATATCGTTAAGTATATCTGGGGATGACAAAGATAGATCGATTGCTGAGATGTTGCCAGTCCGATTGTCTACACGAGTTCCACTACTGTCGTTCAGAAGAGTGAGGTGAGAGTTGATAAAGTTAACCAATTGTCTCCCTCTTGAGTCTACTCGGATACTTTCCCACTGATAATGATGAGCGTTAAAATCTCCTAGTATTGATTTACTGTGGGGTAATTGATTGCTAACTGATAGTAGCTCATCATTATCAAGTGCTTTGTAACCGGAGCAATATATTGAAACAAATGGCCAGGTACGTGTTATTAAATTTTATTCTACATGCGACGGCTTCTAGAGTATAATTTAAATGCACTTCTGTGTGAGGTAAGCTTTGGTGTACATAAATAGCTACCCTACGATCTTTATCTATACGAGCGATAGCTATCTAGAACAGCACAGTCTTCGACTATGTTGTTCAGATTTGTCTCTTGTAAACAAATGACGGATGGCCTATATAATGCAAGCACAGTTGTAGTTGTGCTTGCTTATTTCTAAGGCCTCTACAATTCCATTGTATAAGACTGAACGCGTTGGTTTTAGAGTTGTTTATCCGGCGAGCTTTCTGAGCCCGTTTTTTGCGGGACTTGGGCGATTCCCCAGGGGAGCGTGAACGGCCCCTGAAGTGGCGTGGTCCATTGAATCAATTGACTGATGAGGAGGACCTGGGAAATTTAGACCTCCTCACTGGAACAACGGGAACCATGACGTGCGACGGTTTTTCTTTTCTTAAAGTGGTTAGATTAATCCTGTCCTCTTTCTTTGATTGTTTTTGACGGACGGAGGTTTCATCGGCATAGGATTTAGGAGCAGGTTCGGGTCGGGGGGAATCAGGCGTAGGTTTGGTGGTTTCATGAGACGTGGGTCGTTTTTCGGGTCCGGTCTGTGTGGCGATTGTACACATAACTGGTTTACACTTCACCTTTGAAGCAAAGGATTCATTGGGTTGCGGAGTCGCTTGAGACTCCTTAACCCTCTTCCTAGCCTCGCCGTATTGAAGTGTTGTTGAGTGTCTTCACCGAACAGACTTCCTTCTCAAACCCTCACCGGGGACAGTCCCGGTCCGAGCTTGGATGGTTGCCCTTGCAGTTGACACACAACATCCGATTACCTGAGCTACCGTCAGTAGTATGACCCTCAAAGGCACATTTCCCACATCTCGCAGAATTAGTGCAGGAATTTCCGGGGTGGCCATATTCCTGACACTTGTAACATCTTAAGGGGTTTGGTATATATGGCCTGACTTGGCATCGCATATATCCAACAGCAATTGCTTCTGGTAATTTTGATTTACCGAAAGTGAGGTTTACTAAGGGGGTCCTACGTCGCTCGCCATTGGTGTATTTCGTAATGAACCGGGCAGCAATGACACCCTCGTCTGATAGTTCTTTTACACTGTCATCCTCCGACATGTCCATGACATCAGGGCAGAAGATTACTCCCCTGCACGAGTTCATCGATATGGGGATGGAGACAATGACATCGTAAACGTGGAACTTTCTCAACTTAAGAAGGTCAGTTACCTGGTTCGATGACTTGACCTTAACGAGCAAGTCGCCACTTGCCAGTTTCCTTGAGCGTCTCAACGGCTCCGGCCCAACTGTCAAATAATCTTCCTGATCAGGAAGGGATTGAGGGAGGCGAGCGTCGTCGAGCCGGGCATTTCTACTTGTGATCTGAGGTCGGTCACCATCACTGTCCCCTTACGGGGACAGTAGATGGCTTACTGTGGTCCATCCTAAGGGGCTTAGCCCCAGTATCCGGAGTGGGTAACCACTCCAGATAGAGGGGATAAAAAAAAGTTAATTACCCTCCAAATGAAAAAGATCAGGCAGCTAGCTGAGCATTAAAGGTTTGAGAGTAGGGCCGGACGCTAAAAAGCCAGTTTGAGTTCTCCTGCGGTCACCTCTCAAAGATCGATATTACACAACTAGCCTTCACAGATATTTATTGTACTCCAATGAAATCAAGCCAAAAATTAATAAAAGGGTAAGCACCTATGGGGAGGGAATCAGCTAATACCTAGCTATACAGCAAGGCAGCTGGAACGCGACTGTTGATTTATATATACATCAGATTTGTCTATTACTTATCTAGTGATACTTATTTTACTCTAGCAACTACGTAACCTTATGTGATAATTTAACGACGTTCAATATTTTTGGATAAAACCTGTAAAAATTTGTTTGTAATATAAAATGCGTAATAAAACCGGTATAATTAGGGCAATCACTCTTGCTTATGATATTGGGAAAAGAAAATTCGCTCTTGGTACACTAAAATAAAATTTCCATCACGTATCATGTAAATGGCCATCTACACCAGCATTTCCCAAACCGAGGGAGGGTCGGGTGGTGGTATAGGAGTACTCTCACGGGCTCACAGCATTACGAGTAGTTAGCTGGGAGCATCTAACATACACATACCCGGCCTATATTGATTCAGTGCCTCAAGCCTGTTTTCTGTATAAGTACAAGGTATGTGAATAATATTATAATTTTAGTAGTGAGTTTGTTAACTTGATAATATGGGGTAATAACTGTACCTGGAAGGGGTATTTAATATCATGCAATGAATCTAACCTAAACTTTTCTATCTTACCTACAAGTATTGTGAACAATAACTAAACGCGATTATCTACTTTGAATATTTTACTTACCTACTTTGAATTTTGGTATATTCTTCAAAAGTTTGTATGGTTATGAGTTTATTTTATTTTTGGGAGGGGGAGGAATGGAAAATTTATTTATTTTTATACAGAATTAGCATGTGCCTATACTTATTTTTCTTCTCCCAAATTGATAGGCCTTTTTCATGTCCGATTTCAGATGTCCCCGAAGAGAAGACTGTATCAAGATAGTTATCTGGAGTACGGATTCACCTATCTTGTCAAGGACGGTGTACACATCCCTCAGTGTGTTGTGTGCTTGAAAACCTTCTCTAATGGCATCATGAAACCTTTCCAACTGAAGCAGCATCTGACAAATGCTCAACCACAGTTGAGAGATGAGACTCGTGGCTTTTTTGAGGTAAAGTTGTCCAGTTTGAAGAGGATGAAGACAGATGAATCTGGGACGTATCAGCAAACCAACATCAGCATAGTGTGGCCAAGGCAAAGAAAGCACACACGATTGGTGAAAGCCTTTTGAAACCATGTGTCGTTGAGAGTGTGAGGCTTGTGTTAGGAGTGGAGGCATCACAGGAGATGAAACAGATCTCCTTGTCCAACAACACCATCAAGAAGAGAACTGCCGAAATGTCTGAAAACATTAAGGAAAATGTGGTGTCAAAGGTAATGTCATCGCCCTTTTTTTCCCCCTTCAAACTGACGAGTCTACGGATGTCACCAACATTGCACAACTGCTTGTTTTCAGCCGCTACATTACTGACAAAGGAATTGAACAGGAGTTTCTCTTTTGCCGGCCATTAGAGACGACAACAAAGGCAGTTGATATAATGGCAGTAGTTGCAGATTTCTTTGAAGAGTCGGGACTGAGTTGGATCAAAGTGGAAGGGGTTTGCACAGACGGTGGCCCTAATATGCTTGGTTAACGATCAGGATTAATAGCTCTTGTGAAGCGGAAGAACCTTCATGTGGACTTGACTGTCATTTGTTAACTATGTGAAAGGATCAGCCTTGAACAACCGCCTCTTCCGCCAGCTGGCCCGGTTCTTTGAACTGAGGGAAGTAAAGTTGTTTTCGAGTTACAGCAACAAGGTGGACCTGTTGTCTGCCTTCAACAATGAAGGATTTGTAGCACGAATGGCTTATCTTGCTGATATTTTTGAAACTCTGAATGAACTAAATAAGAAATTACAGGGACAGAGGAGCAACGTAATTGTGCACACTGACGCCATCAATGCAAACAAAAGTCCATTTAGTTGTTACTAACCGCTCTCTATTAGCTTTTCTAAGTAACTATATGTTTATCAGTATATTTGTACATAAGTATATTAAATTCGAGGAATTGAAGAGAGTGTTCCTTTCTTGAAGCTGAAGCTTCTCGTGAGACCACAGCTCCTCGACGGGATTCAGGTCTGGAGAATCCCCAGGCCATTAAAGAACGTTTACCTGATTGTCTGACAGCTGTTTCATGACCTTCTTTGCCTTGTGACATGGTGCACTGTCTTGCATAAGGAAGTTGCAGCAGTGGATCTCTCTAAAATTCATCATGTGATCACTTCATTGCAGTGATCTCCACTCACTCTGATGTTCTTGGGAATCATATGAAATCCACCAACGCCCAGACACTGCCGAGGAGGGTGGGATAGGCTTGCTTCAACAGTCTTGCTGCTAAGAGTGGATTGATCAATACTTGCCTCTTCATAAGCTTGTCAGTAGTTGCTGAAGTCTTTCTGTGACTCCCTGGTACAGATTTACGAAGCGACGCACTCAGTCTGTGGTGGTGGGATCACCAGGGAGACTTGTCAAGTACTAATCAAGCGAGATCTGAGCATTCGGTAGGCTGACAGACACGAAAATTCTGAGGACACCTAAGCACACAGTAAGAGGCCCCATGTCCCCCAGACTTTCCGGAACAGACGAGCAAGCACAGGTGCAAGTTCAGAGGCACTCTCTTTCAATACACGGGGATGGATGCCATCAGGACCATAAATCTTGCTTGTGTCCAGAGAAAGAAGAGCTTTTCGGACAGTCCGAAAAGAGATTGCAGAAAGAGTCATAGGATTAGTAAGAGGAGCATCAGGGCGTGAGGGAATGTTAGAGTCATCCAAGATGGAGTTAGAGGCGAAACGGAAACCAAAGAGTTGCTTTGTCAATGGGAGAGACAGCTATAATACCGCCAGAGCGGTGATGACTTATAAACATGAGGAAACAAAATCTTGGAGCTGATAATAAAAAGAAATAGAAATAAACAAAACAAGCTATAAAAATGGACTCCATACAACGCCCTTGCTCTTCATCAGTCACCGTCTACTCGGTGTATTTCCATGTGGACTTTCCTATGTTTCAAGGAAGGCTCATTCAATTTCACTGTCAACGAAATAAGTTTCTAGTTCGTCGGAGGGTATCAATCACTTTCTCGTCCTTCATAATCCGTCACTATATTCTTCACTTTCTCCTTCATCTGAAAAGCCTCCTTCCCCCTCGTTATTCTCTGATGAGTAGGACCCTTCAGAATCATCATTAGATTGATCACCATCTTGTTCTTCCGCAAATGATCCTTCCTCCTCGTGATCCCCTTCACTATCGTCATTCAATCGATCATTTTCTTTTTCTTCCGCAATCGATCCTTCCTCCTCGTGGGCCCCTTCACTATCGTCATTCAATCGATCATTTTCTTTTTCTTCCGCAACTGATCCTTCCTCCTGGCGATCCTCTGAGGAGTTGGCCCCTTCAGAGTCATCATCATATTCATCACTTTCTTGTTCTTCCGAATATGATCCTTCTTCCTCTGTCCTGTGTCTCTTTGACGGTGGCTACCCTTGGGAGTCGTCAGTGCTATAACATTCTCTTTCTCGCTTCTTCAAATGTTCTTCCTTGCGTCTCTTTGGCAGTGGTTGCTCCCCTTGGGAGTCGTCGTCACTGCTATAACATTCCCTTTGTCGCTTCTTCAAATGTTCTTCCTTGCGTCTCTTTGACGGTGGCTCCCCTTGGGAGTCGTCGTCACTGCTATAACATACACTTCCTCGCTTCTTCAACTGTTCTTTCTTGCGTCTCTTCAACGGTGATTCCCCTTCGGAGTCGTCAGTGCTCTAGTAATCTCTCTCTCGTTCGTATGAAGAGGACCTTTCTGCCTTGCGTTTCTTCGCTAAATGCCTGGATGACCCGGCAGCGCCGTATTTTCTCCTGCGGCTGGCAGGGGAGCAGTCTTCATCATCCTCGGAGCCTTCCGTAGTGTCGTCGTACCTCCCCTCAACCCAAAGCAGTTTGCCAGCGGGGATACCCGTCTGCTTCCCCATCATGAGGTTTTCGCTCACACCCCTGAGAGGATCTATCCGCTGGCGGAAAGCTGCTTCGACCAGAACATTGACGGGCTTCTCAAACGCGGCAGCTTTGAGGAAACTGGTGTACTCGGGTATGTCATGTCGATTGTAGCCTCGCAAAATGCCGTCTCTCCCCATGAAGTCCACGACGAGTTCGATGTGGCGGATGTCTACCGACTGCCCTGCGTCTTCGTAAACGTTCCTCAGTTCTTCGACGAGAAGATCCTGAGCGGCTTCCAAGCCCAGGGCGTCTTGCTCTTCTAATATCTCCTCAGCGGTTCCGTCTAAGAGCTGGGCGATACGTTCCGTCGCGGTACAGTCCTGACGAGATTTACCTGCCCTCTGAATAGCGTTAAGCGTCATCTGAACGAGGGGTTCGGATAGGGACTGTGCTGCCAAAAGTCCCACGGCCTCTCCGACCTCGGGTCTTCCCTCGTGGAACTTGATGCGAATCTCATCCAACAGACTGTAGAACTGTTCACTGGTGATTTTCAGCTTCAACATTTCAAAGACATTCACGTGTTGTCTGATGTAACGCTCGAAGAAACACAGGGGGTTTCCCAGTAGCCTGACTTCTCCCTTCTGCGGCTTCAGCGTAAGGTCGCGGTTGTAATGACGTTCGGGGTATTTTCCGTCGGGTCCCTTCCTAGGCGAGAGAGGACAGTCCATGCCATAGGCAATCATCAGGTCTCTCTTAGCCTTGCGCGTTTCAACATCCTTCCAGAACTCTTCTAGTTCCTTCTTATCGCAATAGGGCGGGTCAATGAAATCTTCCATATACTTAAAGAGGCATTTCAAGCCATTAATGACCTCTTGCACCGTGACTGTGCTGCCTTTCTGGGGAACTTTGGACTAAGCTTTATTCAGTAGGTAAGGAATGTGTACGGGAAAGGTCACGGTGATGTCATCCTTTTTCGGTCTGTAGTGCTCAGCCAGGAACTTCCTGTCTTTCTGCAGCTACCGCACCTCCTACTTCATCAGACGCTTCTCCGTCTGCGTGAACCGCCCTTTCTTTATGATTCGCGAAAACTCCTCCAGTTCCTCCTGACTGATGGGACCACACCGGAGGACAACAGGGATGCACTTTGAGGGCAAGAACCCGTCACCGCCGGAGACAAACTGAATGATTTTGTCGCTGCCGTCCCTCACTGTCTAGTCCTATCTGACGACCACGTCCTCAAGAAACTTCATCAGTTTCCTCTGCAGGTAGCCGCAGTCTGCTGTCGCCTTGTGTTTCCTGTATATGGCGTCACGGGCTACGGCAGCGAGGAGGGACATATCAGTCTTCGTATAGCCTTTGTTGAAACAAGAGGTGATGAATCCCTAAGACTCGGGCGTGTTGTCGTCTGGGTGAAAACAGTGGAGCAGTCTGCCGCCCACTTGCTTGGGGAGCGGCTTGTCGCCAATGTTCAATTGGCCAATGAACAGGAGACAATGCACCAAGTTTATGGGGTCGGCCACGCCCGCCTACAACTGAGCCCACACGTTGCTATTTCTGTCCACTCCATCGACCAGTTCGGGCACCGCGTTTGGCACTACAGCCTTCAGGAGTCTATTTCTCTCGACGGGATCCTTAACTTTCATGGCATCTCGCGCTTCCTAAAGCCCTTTCTGCCTAATTCTCTCCAGGCGCTCTCGGTCTGGGTAGAGGAAATCATAATGAGTGGAGACCCACCCCTGGAGCAACCTCTCCCTAGAGCACGCGTAAATCGTTTGCTGCAATTTCTCGACCATCCTCATAATCGTTTCGTTGTCAAGCTGGGTCTTACAACAACAGGACAAGAGTTCATCCTGAGTTTTCTTGGTGAAGTTCCCAGACAGGAACTCACCGCCTCGGATGACAAAGTGGCCCAAATCCATCTTGTCCCTAAGGACATCCAGGGTCAAGTCTTTAGGGAGACATCTTGAGAGGACTTGCTTGCCCGTCCAGAGCACTGTGGGTTTCAATATGGCTGGAAGGCACAGTTTAGTGTCGTGCGGGAACATACGTTTCATGGATTCTAGAGTGAAGAACTATGTCTGCGTACTTAGCGTATACGCTCCAACGAGCACGTAGGATTTCAGCTGGTTCAGGCATTTCCCGTTTTTGGGAGAGAAAAGGTTGAACGCAGGGCTCATTCTGTTCAGCTCAATGATGTCCTGTGGGGGGACGAATATGTTCATTTCATCACCGTCGCAGTCAGCGTGGTAACTCTCAGTGATGCAGCTGTTCAGAGAGATGGTCTACGTCTCTGAAATCCTAACCTTGTGGGACATGATGCAGGTCTTTGTCAGGGTCGGCTGACGATTGACGAGGACAATGTCCCCCTCCTTAATCTGTCTCTCGACCACGTCTCCAACGCGGAGGACACACAGGCTCATCGATCCCCTTTTCCTTATCATGTCCTTCAGCTCGGTCTGGAAGTTGCCCCTGGTCACGTTCAAGACACAGGGGTGATTGGGGAAGTTGTCCACCAGCCTCTGCATCTCCTGCAAGTTCCCACTTTCGACCTCTGTCCTGAGAACGAGCTGGCTCGCTATAGTCCTAGGGAGGCCGACTGTGCCAAGTGGCAGGTCGTCGTCGATGGTGAACACGGCACGGGCGCAGTTGTTCACCCTTTTGCCCAGCATTGCGTGCCTAATCAAGCCTTTCTTTCCCTCGATCCTGTGACAAGCGTCCTTCTGCATTTTCTGTATCAAGAGAGACATCTTCACAATGATCTTGTTTATCTAGCCGAACAGTTTGGACCCGAACAAGTTGATGTTCGCCTGTTTGAAGCCGTACAACTAACAGTCCAACTTAAAATACTCCTTGTTGAGCTAAGCAGTCTCTTCATCTTCGCTATCAGAACATTCTAATTTCGAGGGAATAATCTCTTCTACTTCCTGCAGTGTCTTGTTATATTCAGCATCAGTTAAGGCCTTATCCTCTTCGTCGGAAAGTTCATCCTCCCCGGCTGAATTCAACTCTTTCTGCTATTCCGAGTCCTCAGAAGTCTTTTCTTCCTCTTCTTCTCCTTCTCCTCCTTCTTCATCAGCAGGAGAGGCACTGCTTTCCTCATCCAAGTGAATCAGATTCATCGTAACTTGCTTTCCAATCCTAACCTTTCCCATGACATCCTCGCCCTATTGCAGTTTCAATTTCTGGAACATTTGGGACTTTAGAGACCGAATCTACGAAGGCAGTAAGAATTCCCTATTCATTCTCACCCAAAATTCCGACAAGCAAGTATCACTGTAATTGTCATCGATCCTCCTGAGCTCTGAACACAGTCCTTTCACTTGCTTCTGCAACGCAACCAGTTTGTTCAGCATTACCGTGATGGCATTGGGTACCAAACGCCCTTCCACGATTTTCACCTGCCTTATCCGGGTCCTGACAACAGGGTAGTATCGGATGAAAAAGCCGCCTTGGACATACTTGATCTTCAGGCGTCTCCAAGTCTCGGCCGGTACCTACCCCAGGAAACGGTACATCGTGTATGGGCTGAACACTCTCACTTCGGGCTTCTGGCCTCTCTTGCGCGAGACTGCCTTGATAAACTTGACGCCTTCGATCTTGATAAGCGAATGGGTCACTATGGCCTCGTTGCAGCACTTGGATTTGATTCTGTAGGCCTTCAGCTCCCGGTAAGTATCATACTCTTCCTCGATTTCTTTTTTCAAGACCTACCTCTAATGGGTGTTGCGCTTCATATTCTGCATTCTTCTGATCTTGTTCGGCAGTCTCGCCATGACAGAACTGTAGTTCAACAGTGCTTGCATTCTCTCCGCGTCTCTCCGACAACTCTTAGCCAGTCCGAAACAATGGGGGCAAATCTTCCGGACGACCCTCAACAGAATGTTCAAGGCCACTGGATTGTACAAGTACACTCCTAAATCTATGTGCCCCATGTGTCCCTTGCAGTCCCTATGCATGCAAGTGGGACACATTATACCCTTGTCCAAGATTGGGGGTCCCAGACGCGGGTCTGTCACAGAGTGTTCCTCTGCACCTAGACCCACCTCGCTGACTTCCAACACGCTGGCGTCAATGACGTCTTGAAAGGAAGTAAATTTAATCTACACGGAATCTATCTCTTCGACCTGTACTGGGGTGCTTTTGGCTCCAAGGTCCTGTTTCCCTTCTTCCTTGGAGTCGTCATTTAATTCGTCGTACCATTCGTTAAACTTGCTGAAGTCGATCTCACTGCCTTCTGCCTTAACTTCCTCCCACAACTTCTTGTTGGAATCGGAGGAGGAATCAGAGTCGAAGCCAGTGTCGCTATCAATGGTTCTCTTGTTGTCCGGGGTCGGCTCCGGGCAATTGGAGAAGTCGATCTTATTGTCGTAGTTCTTGAGAGCTTTCCTGAAATCACGCACATCCTCTTCGGTCTGCAGGCACTTGCTTATGCCATGGAACATAGAGCTCTTTCTCCACGATTCGTCGGTCTGTTGGTCGGTCGACGAAGGTGGCGCGAGCATCATTACACCTTTCTGAGCATCATTCTTATCCTTATAAATCTCCTGGAGAGTCGGGCCAGTGAATGTCACCTCCTTCTTCTACTTCTACTCGACTTTCTTTCGCTTGGCATCGCCCTGACTTTCGGGCTCTTCCAAGGGTCTCTTTTTCGATTCTTCTGAAGTGTTTGCTTTTTCCATGATCGCTGTTTGCTGGGAAGGCAAGAGGCGCGGCAAGACACAGCAGAAAAATAAAATAGATGAGACCACGAAATCTAAGAAAGTTCACTCCAACGTCTTTCCAGACAGTGGGGATAGGAACGCTGGTCGTGGAGTAGGGAAGATAGATCTTCTGATTAGAGGTACTGTCGATAGATATGCTGGCTAATGCTGGCAGCGAGGGTAGAAATGATAATGGTAACAAGACATGCTGATTATAGCAAAGACGAAATGTTGTTTATGCAGGCAGCGAAGATAAAGATGTTGATTGAAGATCATAAGGATGTGAAGACATATGCTGATTATGCGCGCAGCGAGGATAGATATGCTGATTGTTGAGGCAGTTAGGATATATATGCTGAATATGGAGGTAAAGAAAGAAATGCTGATAATGGAAGTTGTGAGGATGTGAGGATAGGTAAGCTGTTTACATAGTGAGAACAGAAATGTTGATTATGGAGGCAATGAGGATAGATATGCTGATTACGGAGGCATTGAGGATAGATATGCTGATTATGGAGGCAGTGAGGATAGATATGCTGACAATGGAGGCAGTGAGGATAGATATGCTGATCATGGAGGTAAAGACGACAGAAATACTGATTATGGAGGTTGTGAGGATGTGAGGATAGGTAAGCTGTTTACATAGTGAGGACAGAAATGTTGATTATGGAGGCAATGAGGATATATATGCTGATTACGGAGGCAGTGAGGATAGATATGCTGACTATGAAGGTAGTGAGGATAGATATGCTGACTATGGAGGCAGCGAGGATAGGTATGCTGACTATTGAGGCAGTGAGGATAGATATGCTGATTATGGAGGCAGTGAGGATAGGTATGCTGATTATGGAGGCATTGAGGATAGATATGCCGATTATGGAGGCAGTGAGGATAGGTATGCTGATTATGGAGGCAGTGAGGATAGTTATGCTGACTGTGGAGGTAGTGAGGATAGGAATGCTGATTATGGAGGCAATGAGGATAGGTATGCTGACTATGGAGGCAGTGAGGATAGAAATGCTGACTATGGAGGCAGTGAGGATAGGTATGCTGACTATGGTGGTAGTGAGGATAGGTACTCTTATGGAGGCAGTGAGGATAGAAATGCTGATTACCCAGGCAGTGAGGATAGGCATGCTGATTATGGAGGCAGTGAGGATAGATATGCTGATTATAGAGGCAGTGAGGATAGGTATGCTGATTATGGAGGCAGTGAGGATAGGTATGCTGACCATGGAGACAGAGGATAGGTATGCTGACTATGGAGGCATTGGGGATAGGTATGCAGACTATGGAGGCAGTGAGGATAAATATGCTGATTATGGAGGCAGTGAGGATAGGTATGCTGACTATGAGGGCAGTGAGGATAGGTATACTGATTATGGAGGCAGTGAGGATAGATATGCTGACTATGGAGGCAGTGAGTATAGATATGCTATGGAGGCAGTAAGGATAGGTATGCTATGGAGGCAGTAAGGATAGGTATGCTATGGAGGCAGTGAGGATAGGTATGCTATGGAGGCAATGAGGATAGATATGCTGATTATGGAGGCAGTGAGGATAGATATGCCGATTATGGAGGCAGTGAGGATAGATATGCTGATTATGGAGGCAGTGAGGATAGGTATGCTATGGAGGAAGTGAGGATAGATGTGGTGATTATGGAGGCAGTGAGGATAGGTATGCTGACTATGGAGGCAGTGAGGATAGGTATGCTGACTATGGAGGCAGTGAGGATAGATATGGTGATTATGGAGGCAGTGAAGATAGGTATGCTGATTATGGAGGCAAAGAGGATACGTATACTGATTATGGAGGCAGAGGATAGATATGCTGATTATGGAGACAGTGAGGATAGGTATGCTGATTATGGAGGCAGTAAGGATAGATACGCTGATTATGGAGGCAGTGAGGATAGAGATGCTGATTAAGGAGGTAATGAAGACAGAAATGCTGATCATGGAGGCTGTGAGGATGAGGATAGGTATTCTGTTTACATTGAGGAGAAATGTTAATTATGGAAGCAATGAGGATAGATATGCTGATTATGGATGTAGTGAGGATAGATATGCTGATCATGGAGGCAGTGAGGATAGGTATGCTGATTATGGAGGCAGTGAGGATAGGTATGCTGACTATGGAGGCAGTGAGGATAGATATGCTGATTATAGAGGCAGTGAGGATAGATATGCTGATTATGGAGGCAGAGGATAGATATGCTGATTATGGAGGCAGTGAGGATATATATGCTGATTATGGAGGCAGTGAGGATAGGTATGCTATGGAGGCAGTGAGGATAGGTATGCTGATTATGGAGGCAGTGAGGATAGTTATGCTGATTATGGAGGAAGTGAGGATAGGTATGCTGTTTATACCGAGGGCAGAAATGTTGATTACGGAGGTAGTGAGGATAGATATGCTGATTATGGAGGCAGAGGATAGATATGCTGACTATGGAGGCAGTGAGGATAGATATGCTGATTATGGAGGCAGTGAGGATAGGTATGCTGACTATGGAGGAAGTGAGTATAGATATGCTGATTATGGAGGCAGTGAGGATAGGTATGCTGATTACGGAGGCAGTGAGGATAGATATGTTGATTATGGAGGCAATGAGGATAGGTATGCTGATTACGGAGGCAGTGAGGATAGATATGATGATTATGGAGGCAGTGAGGATATATATGCTGATTATAGAGGCAGTGAGGATAGGTATGCTGATTATGGAGGGAGTGAGGATAGATATGCTGATTATGGGGGCAGTGCGGATAGATATGCTGACTATTTTCTTTTTTTTTTTTTAATGTTGAAGGCTCCAGTCACAGACAAATGTCCACATCAAGGCTGGGCCCTAATTGAAATACAGATAGAATTGAGAAAGGGGGAAAAACAGACAGGGAAAGTATTTACAAATTTTTGAGAAAATGAAAAACATGTCTCTTGAA